>KE507010.1:99633-115734 GCA_000441515.1 Elaeis oleifera
ATATATATATATATATCTACATGCATGCATGCATCCATTTATCCATGCATCCATATGTCTCATCTTAAATAAAAATAAATATACAAATGAGCATTTGTTACATTTAGAATAGAGCTCTATATTTTGCCATTATATTGTGTAAGAATACAAAATTTATACATTCAAACTAAAGCAAGTTTAGAAAATTCAAAATTTTATTAAAATCTTTTGATAATTAGACCCAATTTCTGTATTTTCAGAAAATATTATTAGAAGAATATAAAAGAGGATTTGTTAAAGAGGGTCATCATGTGCTGCTACTCAAGCACTAACTACAAGCTGTAGCAACCTGACCACAAGTATTAGGCAGTCATGTCGTCGAAATAGAGAAACATAGAGGAGTTAACATATGTCTAGGAAATGGATAAAGATAAAGTTTGACAGAGAAGATGAAGTTGGAGCATTAGGCTTGCGAGAGAGAAGTTTGTAATGGTAAGGACGTTTTTTTCCGGTTATTGTGTTATCTTCCAGGTTTGGCTCATTTTTGCCAATCAAAATTATTATTTGCTGGTGCTCAACCTTGCTCACACCAAACATTGCACCTGCATCATGGTTGGCAATATCTTGTATTGCAGTCAGAAACCAACTAACTTTAGCCTCCATGTTGTCACAGTAGCTCGCCTATGTAAACAAAGGCACCAAGAACTTCTGTTTAAGACCTTAATAGCATTACACCTCCTGAGAATCCTTTAAGATAGGTTAGTATAACAATTATAATTATAGTGGTACGAACCACATAGTAGATTAATCAATAGTATCAACTAAACTTCTCCAATGCCCATCAGCCAGAATGACCACATTCGTTGGCTCTAATCACTAGCATTCCTTAGAGGGCTCTTGTTCTGGAGCAACTGATGAAGAAAGACACAAATCAATCATGCTATTTGTTCTGTGCAAGCTTAAAATAAATAACAGATACGTAAAGCAAATAATGCAGAATACCACATGCATGGTGTACTTCAATCATAATTCAGATTTTAGGTCCCTAATGCATGCAACGAAGAAAGGGCTGCCAACCAGCAAACGTACGTTGCAATGACAATCCACTCCTCTTTCAGTTCTTCTGTAATACTTGTCATAGAGTTATCAGTTTCATGATCCTCCACCAATTCAAGCACCTCTACTTAGCCAACTCGTAACTTCATCCTACATGCCCACATCATCTTAAACATAATATCACAGTCTTTCCATATTCTTCTATATTTTAATCAAGATCAATGTAGCATTCTCTTCTATTCAAATCCAATGCTACCAATTCAAACACCTAAATTTACCTGGCTTATCATATCCTTATTTTACATGTCTACATCATCTTAATTGTTGCCCTATCAATTTGTTTCAATTGGCACTATTGGGGTAGATCCCCATCACTTGGTCGACTATCTTGTCTTCTTGTCTCTGAGTCGACTAAGAAACTGCACCGACTAACCGACAATCAACCCGACTCGGATATACAAAGCTCCCCCCCAAAGCGGTATTTGGCCTGTAACCGACTTAATGGTTGGTTAATAGCCGACTATGTTAAACGAAGATAAGGCACCTCGATAATCCTATCTTGCCGACTCTGACAACATAAACCTCTACCGATTAACTGAGCATCAAATGTAGCCATCATACAACTCTGATAGGCCATATCAAGGTCATATCACTCTGATATCATATCCTGATCGGCTAGCTGCACGCCGTGATGGGATACTACGATCTCATTAAATGCACTTGCAGGGTCATTTATTATGCCCCACACCCGATAGCATCCATCGCCACGAGTACATCGAATAGAAGGCACGCTCGCCGTCGGTATTTAAAGATGCCCACACGGCACCATACGACGCCCTATCCTCTCATCATTCATTTTGCTCTCTCTATAAGTAGAGGTAAGCGGAAACCCCTCTAGGGATGATAGATACAATATCTCAAAATTCAGAGACTCTGTCACTCTTCCTTTTGAGCTATTTGACTGACTTGAGCGTCGAAGGATCTTCATCGGAGCTACTTTCAGTGGGATTTGTTTTGCAGATCTTCTTTTTTGGCATCGAGTGGAGCCCAGCACCATCTCATTCTAAACTCTATCATCACCCTTCATCTTGACCTTGACTGTGCGCACCTTTTTCGATGTTGACGCATCATACTTCGGCAATCCCACCACCAACTGACAGGTGCAACTCCTAGTGGGCTTCAAACTAACTACCGACTACCCACCGGAGCAAGACCGCAATAGTTTGGCATGTCAGGAAGGGGGAGGCTCTCTCAAGAACCTCCATGGCTAAGACAAGGACACAGAATGTCTCTGCTGGTTCAGTTTGACGCTCATCGCGGCGTGATGCACCTCTGGCAACCCATGGAGAGCCGAGTGCTTCATGACCGTTGGTGGCGATAGATCCTGGGTTTGCTGCCCTCGTGCAGTAGGTGAAAAGTCTGATGGAGGCTATTCAAGGTCTTCAACAACAACAACAACAGCTGGAAGAGGTCGCAGTGTGTGATGCACCTTCCAGGTGCAGCCACTAACCGTAATCTCTAACCCACCACTCTATGCAGCATTTCCATCGAGCGAGTTCTCCGCTTGCCCGATGGCCACCATGTTTGAAGTCTCGATGCACTTTGCATGCCGATTTTGATGATCATGGTCCCCATGTTCCTCTCAATGAACTCAGTACAAGGGGAAGAGGTTGCGGTCCTCATCGAGATCTTCTTCTTCTAGGAAAGGCTCTACTCCAGGCTACTTGTGATATCCTGATGTGTCGCAACAATGACTGGACGAGTACAACCAAAAACTGAAAGAGATAGATCGTCATCTGGAATAGCTCCAAACCAACTATCATGATCCGATCAATGAATTTGGCATTAGTACGAATTTGTCTTTCTCAAGATGGATTCTCGATGAGCCAGTTCTTAGTCGGTTCAAAATACTGTAAATCGAGCCATACGACGGTTCCACAGACCCACTCGATCATCTTGAGAGCTATAAAGTCCTCATGCTTCTATAAGGGACATCTGAAGCCCTCCTTTGCATTGCTTTCCCAGTTATGCTTCGAAATCATGCGGGCGTGGTACTCGAAGCTATAGCCGAAATGCATCAATTCTTTGAACAGTTCGAGCAGCTATTCATGGCACACTTTGGCACAAATTGAAGAGTATCCAGAACTACTGATAGTCATTTCTCTGTCTGCCAGTAGGACAAGGAATCTTTGTGAGAGTTTGTGGTTTATTTCAACACTGCCACCCTGGAGGTCAAGGACCTCGATGAGGCAACGGCCATTGCGGCGATGAAGCGAGGACTCCGAAACTCTAAATTTACCTATTCTCTGGACAAGATGCTTCCTCGATCCTATGCTGAACTCTTCGAGCATGCACAGAAGTACATCTATGTCGAGGAAGCCACGACTGACCGATGCCAGTTTGAGAAAAGGGCCAGAAAAGTAGGCAAGGAAGGGAGGAGGCTATAGGGAGCCCAATGGGATTTGTGCCGAGAATGAGGCTCCACCTCCCTGACTAAGCCAGAAGCTTAAAACTTTATGGGCAGGTATGATTCCTACACTCCTCTGACTGCTTCTCGATCATAGATTCTGATGGAAATAGAAGGAGAAAAGTTCCTTCGTCGACCCCCACCAATAAGGATGAAATCTTATGATCGAAAGTGCTACTGTCGTTTCCATCACGACCATAGACATGACACAGAGGAGTGCCACCAGCTAAAGAACAACATTGAGAAACTGATAAGGCAGGGATATCTTGGGAAGTATGTGCAGGAGCACCCTACACAGCTATCTTCTGATCTACCTCATCTGAAACCTGAAGAGCAGGCTCACATCCCACCAACGATAGATGTAATCAACATGATCTCGATGGGACCATGACTCCGGGGGATAGATGACTGCAGAAGCACTTCCAAGCACCACCACTTTGACAACAACATCATTTTTATTGAAGCAAATCTTCCAAGAGTCCGACTCCTCACAATGATGCTGTAGTCATATCAATGACAATTGCCAATTAAAATGTTAAAAGATGTCTTGTTGATAATGAAATTCCATAGACGTGATTTTTTATGATTATTTCTTTCAGTTGCGACGGCTTTCTACTAAACTTCTCAAATATGTTAAGTTTCTTTAGTTGGGTTTATAGGTGACTCGGTCAAAGTGGAGGGTGAGATTGAACTCCTATCATGGCCAGGCAACCACCTCGGCAATCGACTGTTCACCTTAATTTTTTTGTAGTCCGGGTCCCGTCTGCTTACAACATCATTCTGGGTGGTCCAGATTGAATGTATTTCGAGTGGTCATCTGAACTTTATCATCTGCTTGTATGCTTTCCGATAAAGAACAGATCTGGTGAGATGCGAGGAGACCAACAGTTGGCCTGACAATGCTACTTAACCACTATCAATAAAAAAAATCAGTTGAAACTCTTCTCATCGATGACGGGCTGGATCAGAAAGAAATTGAAAATCGAGAAAAACCCATAGAACATCTCATCTTAGTTTTCTTATATGGTGGAGATCCGACCAAAACCATTCAAATTGGATCCTCACGGAGCAAGCAATGGCAAGAGGAGCTGATCGATTTTTTAAGAAGAAATGTCAACGTCTTCGCTTGGTCTACTTCAGACATGTCAGGCATCCCTCTAAAAGTTATTATCTACCGACTAAATATTGATCCCAACCACAAGCTGGTGAGACAAAAGAAGAGAAGCTTTGCTTTAGAGCGATAGAAGGCCATTAATGAAGAGGTTGACAACCTATTGATAGCTGGCTTCATCCGTGAGACAACCTATCTGGGTTGTCTTGTGAATGTGGTTATGGTCAAAAAAGCAAATGATAAATGGTGGATCTGCATCGACTATACCGATTTGAACAAAGTCTATTCCAAGGACAGCTTTCGTCTTCTCCAAATATATCAATTAGTTGACGTGACGTCCGGACATCAGCTACTCAGCTTTATAGATGCCTTCTCCAGCTTCAATCAAATCTAGATGGCATCCGAAGATGAAGAGAAGATGACATTTATCATCGAGAAAGATTTATACTGCTACAAAGTTATGCCCTCTGGCCTCAAGAACATCAGAGTAACATATCAGAGACTAGTCAATAAAGTCTTTAAAGATCAAATCAGGCGTAATATGAAGGTTTACATCAATGACATGCTCGTGAAAAGTACTGAAGCTACCCTCCACATCAGTGACTTGGCCAAAGCTTTCGATGCCCTAAGGAAGCATCGGATAAAGCTAAATCTGATTAAGTGGGCCTTTGGCGTCACGTCGGAAAAATTTTTCAATTTTATGGTGACAAAGAGAGGCATCGAGGTCAATCCCGAGAAGATCAAGATGATTCTCGACATGAAACCTCCTAATTCTCAAAAAGACAGGGCGAATTGCATCCTTAAGTTGATTTATCTCTAAGTCTGCAAAATGGTGCCTCCGTTTCTTTAAGACCCTCAGGCAAATGAAAGACTTTATCTGGATGGAAGAGTGTCAAAAATCTTTCAATGAGTTGAAGCAATATCTCAGCTCTCCTCCACTTTTGATGAAGCCCAGCATCGACGATGAATTACTCATGTATGTGGCAACCACTTCTGAAGCCATCAGCTCGGTGTTGGTTCGAGAAGAAAGAAGATTAAGCGTAAAGACTCATCTACTATATAAGTCGAGCACTGTGTGACACCAAAATAAGATATTCTAGGATTGAGAAGGTCATCTTTGCAATCGTGACTACTATTCGATGGTTACGGCCCTACTTTCAGACCCATTCAATAAAATTCTCACCAACCTCTCTCAAAGGTCTATACTTCACAGATCAGATACCTAGGGGAGAATGGCAAAGTGGACGATCGAGCTCACCGAGTTTGATCTTTTTTATCTCAAGAACATCAATAAAATCTTAGATTCTTGCCGATTTTATTATCGAGTGTACCCTGATGGATAATGATCAAGTCAAAAGCAACTCCTCGGAGAACACTCAAGAGCCCACCTGGATTTTGCACATTGATGGAGCTTCAAATGCTTAAGGATGCGGTGTGGGCCTGATCTTGACCAATATTGACGGGATGGTGACCAAATATGCTCTTCGATTTGGCTTTAAGTCTTCAAACAATCAAGCAGAGTATGAGGCCCTAATAGTCGAACTTAAGATTGCTAAGAATCTTGGTGTCAAGCACCTACGGATATTTACTGATTTGCAACTCATCACCAGATAGTCTCAAGGAGAACATGTGGCTCGAGATCCTATTCTCTCCAGATATCTACAAAGACTTAAGTCTCTATAATCATATTTTGAGTATTTCAAAATTTTTGCATCCCTCACTCTGAGAATGTTCGAGCTAACTCTCTATCTCATCTCATCACTTTTGGTTGTAGAGATCTTAAAAAAATCTTCATCAAGCATCTCGAGAGTTCGAGCATTGACTCGAAAGAAAAATCCATCAAGTTGAAGTCAGACAAGAGCCGAGTTAGATTGACCTGTTCATCAATTTCTTGACGAATGGAGCCTTGCCGATTGATCCTGCTGAGGTGCACTGAGTAAAAAGGTTGGCAACTCGATACGTAATCATTGATAATCAACTTTACAGAAGGTCAGCATCTCTACCTCTGCTCAAGTGTCTTCGACCTTTTGAGGCCGACTACACCCTCTGGGAGGTGCATGAAAGCATTTGTGGCAACCACTTATGGGGCAAATCACTGTCCTACAAATCTTCCGACAAGGGTATTACTGGCCAACTATACAGAAAGATGCATATGATTTGGTGTAGAAGTAAGACTAATGTCAAAGGTTCACCAACATTCAGAAGCTTCCATCTAGCCATCTTACGGCCATCTCGGTACTTTGGCCATTCGACCAATGGGGTGTGGACCTACTCGGTCCATCCCCGCCTACCAGTGGATAAACAAATTTGCATAGTGACCGTTGACTACTTTACTAAGTGAGTCAAAGTCGAACCATTGGCACAGATAATGGAACAAAAGACTATCAGCTTTCTATGAAAATCTATCATTTGTCGATTCGGTTTGCCTAGGGCAATTATCACCAACAACGACCGACAATTCAACAATGCCAAATTTGAAGAGTTTTGTGCGAAGTATCATATTATCCACAAGCTCACTTCGACCGGGCATCCTCAATCCAATGGAGAAGCTGAGGTGACCAATAGGACGATTCTTCAAGGCCTAAAGATCAGAATCGATCAAGCCAAAGGAAGTTGGGCTGACGAGTTTCACAATGTCCTATGGTCTTGCCGAACAACTCGAATTTCGATCAAAGAAATCTGTTCAAGTTGGCATTTGGAATCAAAGCCATGATTCCAGTTGAAAGTGGCCTACCTTCAACTCAAGTGGAATACTACAATGAATCAACCAACTCGGATTAGAGACAAGCAGACTTAGATTTGCTCGAAAAAACTCAAGAACAAGCTCGACTAAGAATGACTTCCTACCAACAAAAGATAGCACGATATTACAACTCCCGAGTCAAGCCAAAAATCTTTCTTGTAAGAGACTTAGTCCTAAGAAGAGCAAAAATTTCTAAGCCCACTAAGCAAGGGAAGTTGTCTCTGAATTGGGAAGGTCACTACAGAGTCTCGACAGTCCTATGATCAGGGTATACAAAATTGAAAACTTGGATGGCACCGAGATTCTCTGAATCTAGAACACCGAAAATCTACGAATGTATTATTAATAAGAATACCTTTGTCAATAAAAGATCTTTCTTTCTGCAAATTATGTGCCTTACAATTCAAATTCTCGACAAACTATAATACAACAACTTCCTCATTGGCTCATACCCGATGAAGTGCTAGTCAGCTCATACCCTGCTAATAAAGTTGGGAGTGGGCCCGTTCTTAACAACGGGTGGGTCGCTCAACTATAAGAGCACCCACCAAAGTTACAGCGTCAGGTTGAACGTGAGACTTAGGCGAAATCATTGCATTAATCGGCTAAAATCCGATTACAGGAGCCGCACGATCTGACAACTACCACTATACTTGCAATGATCGAGAGTCACAAGCATAAGAGTTGCAGTTCGTCATATGATCCGACGAAAATAAATTATGTTAAGTCGGCTCAACACCGACCAGCCAAGGATCTATCAGTCCTAAACAAAAATCGCCTACAAGTTCCTACTTAATGGGACAATCTACGATGAATGATTTATGATTATGACTTCACTCTGGCCGAGTCCACCTGGGAGAGTCAACTACATGACTTAAAGAATTTTCTCAAGTTCAATTAATTCGGCTACAATCTATTCGGTTCGTCGCTTCCTACAGACTATTTTATTTTATTACCGATCACAAGATCTAGAAAATTTTATCGAATCTATCAGTTCGGTTATGATTTAGTTGATCTGTTATTCCAACTGAGTGCATTGCATTATTATCGACTTCATTACTTAGTCAATTTTGTGAAAAGATTGTCAAGAAGTAAAAAAAAGAGGCATACACAAGAAAGGAGTCGGACAATTCATAAAAGAGGGGAAAGAAGATTTTATTTATTTTGGAGAAGTTCATTATAGATACGGAGAAGAGTACATGAGGTATTCAAGTGGTCGGTTGGGGATGGTCCTCTTCGGCCTCTGCATCTTTGTCTGCTGACTCATCCGATTCCTTGTCGGGTTGAATAGAGCTTAGGTCCACCTTGGACACGAGGTGGTGAATCTACTTCTTGCACTCCATAAAATCAAGCTAAAATGCATCCACACCGGCATCGGCGAGCTCATCCTTGTACTCTTTTCACTCGTGAAACTCGGCCAATGCCCGAGAAGCAGCTTTCTGAGTCTGAGTTTCTGCCATCGTCAATCTCTCTTAAAGTTTGACGGCGGTCTTCTCGGCTTCCTTGACAGCCTTCTCTGCCTTTCGCACCCTTTTCTTCTCCTCGATGAGGGCACTCTCAGCCGACTCCATCTTCTACTGATAGTCGGCCTTTAGCTTCTCGAACTCCTCCTTTTCATTTCTCTGTTGGGCCGTCAGACTTGCCAACTTAGCCTCTAGCAGAGAATCTTCTGTTTGCTCTTTCTATCCCTCTCCTCGATAGCTTGGAGGAGCTCATCGAAAACCTCGGCCCGTGCATGAGCGGTCTGGACCTGGTCCTCCGAGATGTGGTTGACCTGAGAAGACTTGATCAACCCTTATATATAAATTGCCTCAACGGTCAGGATCGACATCGAATACCACACCTAACCCAGAGATCATGACACGTGGCGGCAATCTTGGCCGGTCCTTCCGATGTCAATTCAGCACACCACCATTCAGATCTTGCCAAGTAAGCTCAATCTGCGTGATCACAGACCGGATCAACAGGCAGTTGACACACGGATGACTCAGATATGCATGCTTATTATTGCCCTGCTAGCCGATCTCCTATCATTTATATGGAAGATCATCTCGAGTTTCGTGATATTTATTGTTGCGCGATCTGCGATGGGACGGTGCCGCCGCATGAAAAGACAAGATGACGGTCTATCCCACAAAGCATCAGTCGAATGGCAGTCGGCTAAAGCAACTTGTGATGGTTCGAAGATGAACTCCTCTCGCCCAACTAGCTGCTAAGTCGGACTCTGGAGTTGGGGAGCAAGTGTTGGGTAGATCCCCATCACTTAGCCAACTATCCTGTCTTTTCATCTCTGAGTCGACTAAGAAACTGCACTGACTAACTGACAATCAACTCAGCTCGGATATACAAAGCTCCCCCTCCCCGCGGCACTCGACCTGTAACCGACTTAATGGTTAGTTAATAGCCGACTACACCAAACGAAGATAAGGCACCTCGGTAATCCCATCTTGCCGACTCCAACGACATGGACCTCTATCGACTAACTGAGCATCAAATATAGCCATCATACAACTCTGACAGGCCACATCAAGGTCATATCACTCAGACACCATATCCTAATTGGTTAGCTACGCACGTGATGGGATACTACGATCTCATTAAATACACCTGTAGTGTCATTTATGATGCCCCACATCCCATTGCATCCGCTGCCATGAGCGCGTCGAATAGAAGGCACGCTCGCTATCGGTATTTAAAGATGTCCACATGACACCATGCGATGCCGTATGATAAGACATGATCGACATGATCGCCTGTCTTCTCATCATTCATTTTGCTCTCTTTATAAATAGAGGTAAGCAGGGACCCCTCCAGGTATGATAGATGCACTATCTCAAAATCTAAAGACTGTCACTCTTTTTCTTGAGCCATTTTACTGATTTGAGAATCGGAGGATCTTCGCCAGAGCCACCTCCGGCGGGACTTATTTTACAGATCTTCTTTTTTTGCATTGAGCGAAGCCCAGCACCATCTTACTCTAAACTCTATCATCACCCTTCGTTTTGACCTTGACTGTGCGCACCTTTTCTGACGTCGACACATTATTCTTCGACAATCCCACCGTCAACTGACAGGCGCAACTCCTAATCAGCTTCAAACCGACTACTGACTATCTACTGGAACAAGGCCGCAACAGGCACAACTCTCAGATCTCTAGTATGTTCGTCCCTCACTTTCATTAGAGTTTGCCATAGAACCATCTCAATATCAGTCCCCGATATTTTCATCTTGTTCATTTCACTCAATTGATTACACAATGTTCATACAACATTCTAGGTGTTACTGTTTTTTCACAAAATATCCCTCAAGTTACCAAGATATGCATAAATTGCTTAAAAGCCTAGCAACTACGTCTTTCTGCTTCATTTACCCAACTCCAATTACGTCAAATATTTCTTGTTTTTGTTTCTTCTTTTCTATAAAAGATCTAAGAGGGCAAAACAAATCATAAGTGTTCTAGTTATGGAGCATCATTTATGGACCCCAGTTGCACTAAGGTTGCCCTCCACAATTCCACACTTAGTATTTAATTGTTGTCATGTCATTAGGAAACAGTATATCATCAAAATTAACATGCACCACGATATATATTCCTTATCGATAATAAATTTATCTTTGAGTACCGCTAAGAGACCCTATTTTGGAATAATCCTCCCATAAGTTGGATATATGGCACAAGTCACCGTCCTAGCATGCCTGTCCAACAATTGCAGTGTGCTCTGCATAAACTCCATTGTCTCCACAAAGTTACCTCTCCTGGTAGTCAATCATAAGTTTCTGATAATAACTGAAATAAAATCTTTTCTATTATCTAACTATCAAATCCAGCCGCAACACAAAAGACGGTAAAAAAATGCTGCTTTCTATCACTTCCTGTATCGTACATTCTTAAATAGCTTAATCAAGTCTTGAAAGTACATTATCTTTTTTTTTTTTCCATCGTGCAAAATTCTGCATTCTAAGCAGTCTTTTTTGTTATATTTGTAGGTTGTTGATCTATGCAAAACTCGTGCCTCTGCCACTCAACTGTAGGAAAATTCTAAGGGCAGTATATAGATAAGAATCTAACTCATCTTGATATTCTTTTACAGTTCCAACTACCGAGTATCATGATTCACTCTCAACATCTTTCCAGAAGAATTAATCTAAATTGCCATTCATTGTTGCTTATAGTCCAGAGTTCAAACTTTTAATTCCCTTTAATTTTCCCCTCCTAACATTAGCTTCAGTCATTGTTGTTTCTATTTTAATCACCTAATTCACATTACTGCATCAACCAAGGAAATCTCAGAAGCTTCGACACTGTAATTTGTGTGGCAGTTTTGTGCTATGTTTCATCAACAAGATATCGAAACCTTCAAAGAGCATTATTCCTCTGTTCCTGTTAGGATTTCCACCAACAGTTCCAGTCATGAAAGGAAACAAAGGTTGCAAATTTTATATATTCCTCAGTATATTCTATTCAAAATTTATACGCTTAATTCTGAAAAACAGAAATCACCAGTTTGTTTTTCTTTAAAAAAGGAAGAATTCCATGGTTCAGTATTCAATCAAGACATGGAATGGATAGGCAGTTATGCTGCCAATAGAATATTTATGGTGAAAATAGTGGAAAATACTATATCAAGTTTTGAGGACTTCTCATTTAAGAAATACGACATTTTTTGTTGATATATCACTCATAATCATTTGCTTTGTTTGCATGTCAAGCCAAAATGACATCTGAGATATGTGTTCCTGTTACAAGATTTCTTACAAATGATCATGCCCTTATGCAAAGCTGAGCCCAGTAGCTCTGACTTGTTAAGGTCCTTGGTCGTTTCTTAAACTGTATAGAATGAAACATATTTAGTACTAACGTGATCTACTAGGTATGTAGAATTGCTGGTGTCAACAAACATACATACTATCCATGCGGTGGGAGTTTGTGGTTCATTCAATTGAAAAGAGATGTGCTTGTTTTTGTTAAAATCGTCAGTTGTCGATGCCTATGCAATGTGATCGGTTTTCTTGCACAATCATTGTTGAGACTGGTGGCAACAGTCCACTTTATTTTATTAATATGATTCCTGATGCAGGCATTCTTAATACGCCTCCTTAAGCAAGGGAAAAAAAGGCACATATCACTTTTGTTGTGTACTAAATTCCAATAAGGTACATTAGTAGCCTGACTATCAAAACTTAATTTTGCTGTTGCATGTAGATGAAGTACATGGACACAAAGTGCGAGGACCAACAGCTTCATGATGAACTATTGTGGCCAACAGGTCTCATACTTTCTTATGCACAGGTAATATACTTTTTTTTTTGGGCAACCAGAGACTAAGATGATAGCAATTATTGACTCCCATATCACTGTTATGATTCACTTATTCAGACATCCCTGTAAGACCTTATGCATTGGCAAAAGTGGGCATATTTAGTGTTAAAACTTGGACATCCATATTTAGTCTTACTGCTGCACCTACGGGAAGGACACAAGACGTAACGTTCAGGGAGTAATTGATCCGTTGTAATACCATTGGCTGGGACATCACATACGTGGAAAATATAGTGACTCAGATGTTTGACTAGAAAGCTACGGAAATTGAATGATGTCCTCTAATCCAACAGTGTGCTTTTGGATGAAGCTTTACCACTGGCGCCCAGTAATGTTAGTCTCGATAAGCAGTACGGTGAAACCAATGTTTGTTACATTTCCTTATACTGCGAGCTTTAACCCGTTGATGATTTAGAGATTTTATGCAACTCAACCTTAACTTGAATGTAATAAATGTTTCACATATTATGGTTCCATTATAGTTGCTCATACATTATTTAAAATATCTGGGCTATATACAAACTTGGTCTTTCATAATTTTTTAGTTAAAATTATGTTTGCATGTATAAATAGTTATCTTACAAATAGTTAAAAATTATGTTTGCATGTATCCTCCATCCTCTAATCACCTCACCCTAAAAGCCAATCAATATCGACAAAATTTGGTGAAAACATATCTTGATTTTTCATTGAGCATACACGGCGAGCCATCATCGATTCATTACTGAAAATTGAGGTAAGAGACCTCAAACCTCTCTTTTCATCATATTTTGATTTTTATGCCGTCAGTATAATAGTTTAGACTGATTGACTGCTAGATTTGTGATGGAATAGGACCTCCCTATTTCAAATTTGATTTTCTTCTTCTTTTATTTTTCCAACCATCGGCATCTATGGCCACTGCTGGGTCATCTCCTCTTCGGCATTGGGAATTGCTGTTGGTCACCAGCCTGAGTTCCAATCCACCATGGTGAGGAGAAGAGGAAAATTGGGGGAGGGGAATTCTATTTAAGGAAGAAATAATAATAAGAGAGAGAGAGCTATCTCTCTTCTCTCTCTTTCCTCCTCCATTCTCTCTTAGCTCCTTTCTCACTAATTAGGTTGAGGGATTAATAAAAAATGGGGATTCAAGGGACCTAGAAATTGACCCCAGTAGACTTCAATAGAAGTTCTAAATTTTAATAACTGTAATATGATTTTTCTTTGATGTTTGGGTTGATTCAATATAGGAGAAGTCATCTATAGAAGAAGGTTTTGATTAGAGTATAAAGCACACTGATTCATAAGTTCTGGTGTAGATTTGTACCATTGCATTTAATCATTTGTAGGTAAGAGTTCTTTAATACAATCATTTACATGATTATAAAAATTATATTTATAATTGTAGCTGCAGGATTGTGTATATTATACACACACACACCAGGTTCGTGCTATGTGTTAATAAATTGATGTTGCATGGTTTACGATTAATTGATGTTTAATTATAGATATCATGTTGAATAAAGAAAAGTATGATTTAACATAATTGATAGGTTGTGGACGATATCTGGATTAGTCGGTCATACAAAAATATGGTGTATATACTGGATCAGCCTCGAACTGGGGTGCAGCATTGTATTTAGCCTGGCATGAGATAGAGCATGATTGTACTATTATGATGCCAAAAATTAGATCATGACTTTAGTAATATAGATGGGACATGAACGGTGTTTAGTTAGATTGACCATTCAAAAAATGTGGTGTATATGTTGGGTTAGCCTCGTGTTGAGATGTAACATTGTGTTTGGCCTAACATGGACTAAAGCATAATTGTAATTAGTCGAATACCATAAAGACAAACATAATTTTATATAGTTGTAATTGAAACAAAGGAGAGTATGTTGACTAGTTGGCCATGTGAAATGTGGTGTATCAACCACGGACTCAGATATAATTTATGGTTGGAGGCCATAGGTGAAAGTATGGTGTGTATTTAGTCTGCCACGGGCTGGAGCATGACTGTAACTAGTTCAGCATTGAAATCAAATTAAGATGATGAAATATATCTAACTAAAGAAAATCTAGTGTAATCGACATATGAGAAATATGGTATTTGTGATGTCAATTGTAGATTGAGATATGGTTGCTGGTCATGAATGGAAACGTGATGTATTTTATTTGCCATAGACTAGAGCATGGATAGATCTAGTCCAATGCCAGATAATATGATCACAATTCAATTGTGTTAATTAGATAATGAAAATAATTTCATTGGATTATTATTGAATCAAATTATTGCTTGGGTGATATATGTGACATGTGTCTTCAGATTTCTATCATGGTGATATGTATCCAATTGAGTAGCTATATGATTCTGTGTTATAGCATATACATTGATCCATTAAGCATTATTCAAATTGTTGATGCATGAATCTTACTATTTTTTATCGGCTAAATATTATCTCAAAGATGCATATATTTATGATGGTGTGAGTTTTGGGGATTATGCTCACACTCTCTTTTCGGATTGCAGGATCCATAACATTGATTGGATTAAGTATGGAGCTCGAGTGGTGGAGTCAATAGTTAGTTAGAATTAGCTAATTTTATGATATCAAATAAATGTTCAATCTTATGAACCTTATTCAACAATGATAGATTGGATTGATTTGTTAAATATGGTTGAATTTTTATGGTTGATATGACTCTTTCGGTATTCATGTAGATTTGTTCATTGTTTAGGTCTTGCATGATCTCCATGGTATTACTTAAGGGTTTATGTGGCCCTGTCATATGACCAACCTGAGTGTTGGATTCAGGGCATAATAGAGTGGTATTAGAGCTTAAGATTTAAGATCGTAGGTTTTGAGTCCAAGGAGAACATATGAATGTGAGACGTATTTGTCACTTAAGCAAAAGTAATTTGTTGAATACTAACGATGACCTAAGCTGATTGTGTTAGATGTATATCCTAGAAGTCAATATGACTGACACATTGTAATAATTCTAGGACATAATTTTATACTTAATATATTGATATGATCAATAAAAGATATTTTTTTTCATTTAGGTGTGATGTGTCTTTGAATCGTCAATGAAATTAGTTTCGATACATATTCTCAAGGTGTTGAAAATT
The DNA here is from genome assembly GCA_000441515.1 of Elaeis oleifera. Taxonomy (NCBI): domain Eukaryota; kingdom Viridiplantae; phylum Streptophyta; class Magnoliopsida; order Arecales; family Arecaceae; genus Elaeis; species Elaeis oleifera. The sequence continues at coordinate 115,425 of KE507010.1, forward strand.
AAAGACGTATTTAATTCTTAAATACTTTCGATCATAGGATCATCATGAGGACGGTGATAGATCTGGATAGAGTGACGCACAAATCACTTTCTTTGGGATAGATGAGTCTTTGGTCTATTGTGTAGAGACATAAGATGATGAGTGCGGAGAGCCATTAGAGAACAACTAGTACTGAACGTGACCATGTGAGAGATCACTTGGATTTCTATTTGATCATCAGTAATTATCTCGATACTGTAGTTGTGTGACTGATCCTTTGACTTGAGATGGTACTGCTACTCACAGTGAGACTGCTGGATTGACTGACATA
>KE507011.1:32571-46346 GCA_000441515.1 Elaeis oleifera
AAATAGAAAAAAATTAGAAGAAGAACTTCTTCTTCTCTAAGGCTGCGCATAAGAAAGAAGACTCTTCTTCTTCCTTCTCTTTCTCTCATTGGGAAGAATTTTTCTTCTTTAATTTTTTGCTGTAGAACCAACAAGAGAAGCCTTCTTTGATGCCTAAGAACCAGCAGCAAAAGCCTCATAAAATCTCTTCAAAAGGGGTTGGGAAGGAAGCTTAGATATATGGGATATGGGGCATCCAACTCTTGGACGCCCCTCCTTTCTTTTTGGCAACCAAAAGAGGGAGGGATGGCTTCTTTTTACACGAAAGAGAGGAGAGGTCATGGTACCTTGTATGCGGTGTGAGATATTCTATAGTGAAGAGGAGATGTGACGTGGAGACTTAAATAGATGGGTGGAGGGAGTTGGTTCAGCCCTATTCCAAATAGAACTCATGAATCTTGGTCAAACTCTAACTAATTCTTGGACCCAATTCTAACTAATTTAGGAATTAGTTATAACAAACTAACTAATTTGGTCCTAATCCAATTATAAAATCAATTTGGCTCCAATCCAATTAGAGAATTAGTTAGATTAAAACTCCATTGATCCAGGGATTGATTCTTAATAGATATCAGGAAAGTTATTGATCAATAGGGCTTGATCCAATCAAGCCTATTATCCAATAGGATTTGATCCAATCAAAGTCCATATCAAACTAAATTGAATCTTATTCAACTCAAAATTTGATTTGCATCCCTAAGATCAATTGGAACAAGTCCTGTTATCCAGTAGGACTACATCCAATCAATCCAAAGCAAACCTAACTAAATCAAATTCAATTAGATCTGATCCAATCCCTATTGTTTAATCAAATTGAGCTAATAATAATCAAATTGTTAATTAATTATTCTTTAATTTACCAACCATTAGTAAAAATTTATTGCAACCTTTGCAAATGATTAATCATCAATCACATTGATAATTAAATCCTTCAACGATTGATAATCATTGATCAGCCATTTGATCAGATAGTACTTCTATGTGTGTGACCTCATAGATTCGAACCTAAATCGATAGCATAAGAATAATTTTTGTACTAATTGATGTTACTATCTAGCAATGATTTTCGACATTCAGATAGGCCGAATATATGTCCCGCAATACTCTAGAACCCATATGGATATAGTTACCGTATAATTCATCTCTTTAACACTCGATGCTCAAGGACGACTTGGGGTAAACTGTTAACCCAGGATGAGTGGTCTACATTGTATCTCAATCTCAAAAATCCTGTGACTCCTCATTAGGACTACTTTGGCTAAAATTTTACTAAATTGAAATACAGTGATGCATCATCTCTAATTTTACTTGGAGCGGTCAATCCCATCTTGACTCGCACTCAGACTTTAAAGTATTTGACTGTGTCCAAAAACCTTCCATCATCAATTAAAATTTGGATAGTCTGACATCAAAGCACAGTGAGTTGCTTGCAAGTCACCAAGACAGTCTCAGGTCAGAGGGACACATATACCCATATCCCATCAGAGCAATCTTTGATAGCAGAGTGCTTCGAAAGTGGTCATGTTCAGTGAAATATACTCGTACAAATCACCCATATGCCATACCCGTGTCACCACATATCTTGGTTAAGAGGACAACCAACTAATATAACACACAATGACCTACACTCGATACAATTATCATCTTTGTAACAATTGTATCATTTGGTTGCGAGCAAGATTTTAAGAACCACATGATAAATTCATTTTTATCGTTTTGGAAGTAGCCCTAAGGACTTCATCAAAATATATGAGTTCTATCTAGAAAGATATATTTCTTATGATGAATCTTGTCAGATAACATTTATCATTTTATAATTAATATATATGTATGGAGCACAATCATCTACAACCTAGATTGTTGACTTTAGGACATAATTCCTAATAACTCTCACTGGACTAAAGCCAATCAGATTGGTATCAAATACCCATCTTTCATTTGTGATCATCGAACTCTTTAGATTTGATTACTCTAGTCAATAGATCGGTCAAGTTTGCCTTTCGATCAATCTTCCTAAAGTCGACTTTATTTTGATTTTATTGAACAAGATGATTGCAATATAGAAAGTGTTTGGTTCTCAGATGGAACATCAGTTCTTCAGCTTGAGCTATGGCTCCAGTACTGCTGTCAATATAGAAGGATTAGACCATCAATGGAGGGTGCCTCTTTAAGCTCGCTAATGAACTTCTATAACCAAACAACTTCCTTACCAGCATCAAATACCATAAAAACTTCGTATCATAAATAAAACTGGCTATTAAATACTGCATGGAACCTTTCCAGCATGTCGCTCCTCTTTTTAGGATAAAATATAACCTGATATAACTTTGTCATTTTGGTCTGACTAGAAATTGAAATTAATATTCTACAGATTTTAAATCAGATTCTCCATAAATGAGCCATTGGTCTTTAGTATTTCTAAATATTTAAGGATGGTTCTCATAATCTTCCAAACCTTTATGGAGAACAAAGATGACAACTAAACTTTTATTCTCTGTAATGTAGGGATGTCATTTCTGATTAAGAGAATTTCATCTAAATAACATAAAGAATACTTTTACAGAACTATTAGCCTATTGTACATACAAAATTCTACTTCATTCTTAATGAAGTCATACATTCAAAATGTATATTCTAACTCCATGAAGTTTAATTCAATCTGAATGGACTTGAGGATTACCATAAGAAAATATCTCATCATAGTCAACACTATAACTTTGATGAAATTTCTTGACAATCGGATAGAATTAATATGTCTCCATCTTTCCGTCTGTGCCTCTTATCTATTTAAAATCCACTCACACCCTATAGGTATTACCCCTTCAGATGAATCAATGAATATCCATACATTGTTGATCTTCATGGACTCATTTCAATTTAATGACTCCAAGCCACTTCTCAAAGTTAGATCTCTGTACAGCATCCGTATGGAAGATCAAATCTCCTTTTTGAACTTAAAATCAAAGTATCTGTTCGGCTAACACGGTACTCTACTATATCTACTCAAGGATGACTTTACATTAGGTTCCGAAATTGATCTAATCAACTCTGATTCTATTGGTTTGTGTCAGAGTCGGTTCCTCTACTTATCAAGCTTCACCAAGCTTGCTCCTAATGGCATCAGTTCCTTCACTAAGGAACTTTTTTTCTAAAAAGAATGCCTTAAGATTCATGAACATCTTATGTCTATCAGGAAAGTAGAAGAAATATCTCTAAAATAATATTTATTAGATTAAGATCCAAGCTAATCGGTTTGTGAACATTTCACATAAGTTTGACACCCCAAACTCTAAGATAAGAGAGTATCGAATTATCCAAATCCATATCTCATATAGAATTTTGATGATCGATTTGCTCAGAACGTTCTTGAGCACATATCAAATAGTCTCTAAAGCATAACCTCTGACTGACTAGCAAATCTATAATGGACCGAACCATGTCTAACAAAGTTTAATTTCTCCTTTCAAACAACTTTTTAAACAGTGGTGTCCCAAGAGAGGTCCATTTAGAGAGAATCCAATTCTCTTCAAGATATGTTAAAAACTTACTGTAAAGATATTCACTTCATCAGTCTAACTGATGAGTTATAATACTTTTTGTAGTTTATTTTTCTATCTCATTATTGAATCGTTTAAAAATTTTAATCGATTTAGATTTATGCTTCATAAGCAAGATGCACCTATGCCAAGATAGATCGTTAGAGATTTTAATAAAGTAGTAAAGCTCTTTTCTGGCACTTATGTTCATGAGTGTAAATACATCAATATGTATCAAACTCAGAACATCACTGGCTCTTTCATCCTTTCCAATAAAGTTGATTAAGTCAATTATACCAAAATAAATTTTAGTGATATTATCTAATCTAGGATGCTAGTTAGATGTATACTTTATACTAACAGTCTATGGTACTGAGTTTTTGTCATTTTTAATTATCTACTCATTATTGTAGTATCATTCATAATGATATCACAATAATCATTCTTATTAATACCATCAACAAGATTGAACAATAGTGATAATCACTTAAAATGACATCTTCAGGATTGAAATAAGCTTGATGATTCCTAATGTTAAGATTGGAACAGACTTTCATCTCTTACATTTAGAAGTCTCTTATTGTTTACAAACCTTCTACTATCCTGAAGTCTTTTGCAACTATTTGCAAATATGACTTGTGCTGTCGATATCCTATACCCAGGTAGTAGTATTACCAATAAAGAAATTTCAAGGAGTTATCATATAACTATCTTGACCAGCAACAATTTGCTGATTTCTCTTTTAAGCCTGTTTGGGTTAGCTTGAGACTTCTTGATAATTTGCTCAAAAACTAGATTCAACTTTTGATACTGGCTATCGAAGTTAGGTCCGATAATGTTGTCACTAATCTAACAGTGAACAAAGCGATAATATTCTAGCCATTTTTAAAAGAGAACTATTGACCTATCAGTATATGAACTATTTTAAGCCTAAAGATTTGAACTTTAGTCTAAAGGTTCTCTTACTATTTTATACAAATTGGTAGCCTTTACCTCCAATCTGAGGAATTACTTTAATTTTTAGTAGATACTAAAATCCACACAGACTGCATTCAGGCCTGAGTGTGGCTCGGCCAATCCTAGTACATCCATGGGTAGGTTCATAATCAATTATTTCTCTAAATAATTTCTAGCAATCAGATTTGTCCCAGATATCTCTTCAGTAGGCGTGTGGTGCCTCTACTAAAAATCTAGTTAGGTCCAATCATTAATATGACAACATCAAGTGCATCCAACAAATGAATATCCAGGCTTGAGTGTGGCTCGGCCAACTTGAGCATTGATCTGAAGGTATAATAAGATGGTCATATGATGGATGATAATTCTAATACGTAATAGACACTAGGCATGTGGCATCTTTAATACCTATTTAGAATATTGGACTCATTATCATGCACGTTAATGGGAGGATATGATCTGGTTATCCTCATAACTAGCTCATTTTATAGATCTAATAATTTAGAAGATTTGGTTAATATATTTTAGAAGCAATCAGTCGACCTGCAAGTCATAAATCTTCTCATTGACTTCACCAAATCATGAGAAGGACTAGAGACAAGTCGGGCCAAGGCACCTAAATCAGTTATACTGATTAATCTTAATGACATGGGTCAACCCGAGTCACCTAGCAATCTAATCAACCTAATGACTCGGGCTCAACCTTTGAGCCTTAATCAAGATCCATTGGTTTAATCAAAGATATGGACTCGATCAACTATAACTATTGTGTTTGATCTCAAGTACCCTTGACCTAATCTAAATCAACTATTCATTAGATTTGATCAATTACTTTTTTAGTTCATTAGGTCATTGATTCTAGCTTTAGATCTAACCCAATTAAAGAACCTGATTTGAGCTAACCCATACTCCATATTTATGTAATGTCATTAGATCTTCAAGCACAATTCTAGATCTAAATATATTTCTTAATTCTTAATTAAGTATAGCATTAATATGGGTTAAGATTATTAATTAAATTATTTAATTTACAAATAATTTATATCAATTTATGCAAATTTTTATTCTGAAAACTAGAACGGCTCACCCTTGAACTGAGTTGGCTCACTTTAGTAGGTCGACTAAGTCTGATACTTGATCGACTAACTGATCATGAACAGTAACTATTACTGTTCGATGTGAAACAATTGGGTCGAACAGTTAGCACTGAAACTGATTAAATCAGAAGACTGGTTGGACTCAGTTCAAAACTAGTCGGCTCAGTTAACATGCCAATAAGTATCACATAGTTTCAGATCTAAAAATTTTTATATAAACTAAAATAAAATCAATCATAACAAACTTTAGATCATATCTAAATATTTTATGATTTTGAATTTTATTTTTTATGATTAAAATAATTTTAATCATACAGATTAGATATTTTATTTTTCATACAACTCAAGCTTTGTATCACATACAAAAATTCTTAGAGTTTCAACATCTAAGATTTTGCAGAAAAATAAGTTCTTCCTTTTGCTTTTTCTTCATGGGATTAAATCACATGGCACCCCTGCACATCATTAGAGAACCCTATTAAATAGGAAGAGAGGGCCTTTAAATCCTTTTTGCTCCTATGATCAGATGGCCTGGTGATCAATCCAATCTAAGTACTTGCTAATCGGATCATCTAATCTACTCACATATCATATATGTAAAAATTTAGATCAAATCTAAATTATATCAGATCTGATTTTTATATTAGATCATATCTAAAATCAGATCATAATACATCTCATGCATTGCTAAATCTAGATTTCAACTCTACATGCATATATGCTCATGTCATAACAAACCTTCACTCTGATACTAGTTGAAGGGAAATGTGGTGGTTTTATGCATGTATTTTAAAATTTTACAGTGGAACAAACATAGGTTAAATAATTTAATCTACAATGTATGCATAGATCAAATGTAAGACTACTAAACAAGATCCATGATATGAACTAATATACATGTATGTACATCTGAAATCTAAAATTCAGCAAGTATAAATCATATCTATATATAATTAGATCATATCTAAATTATATTTAGATCATATCTAAATATGAATTGAGTTCAAAACTCCATACCTGAGTGTGGATAGTAGATCACCATATTTGAAATCCATGATAGTTGGTTCTTCATGATGCTCGACAGTCGTACACATGTCCGGCCCCTATAGGTATCCAAATGAAGCCCATGTGCTGATCGATAACCCCGAGAGTGCTAGCTCATGAAGATACCATATTTTAGTTGATCTAAGAGGAACATGAAGAAGATGAAGAATAAAAGACCCTCTCTTTTTCTTCTTGGATCTACGTATCAGATTTCTATAATAGAGATCAAGAGAAGAACCCTTTCTTCTCAATTCTCTCATGCACAAGAGAGAAACTTTCTCTCTTCCTTTACACCTTTAAGAAGAACCTTTCTTCTCTAATTTTTATGATAAAATCAAATCAATATAATTTTTATACTAAAATTATATAAATTTTAAGCTCTAGAAGAACCCAAAAGAGAGACCCAAGAGAAGAATCGTTGTTATCTCTTCTTCTCCCTTTTACTCCTTGATCTAGAACTCTAGGAAGTCCCAAACATTCAACCAGATTTTTTTGATATTTCTTCTCTAAATTTTCATATTAGAAATTAGATCCAATCTGATTTTTATCTTAGGAAAAAATAGAGAAAAGATCTAGAAGAAGAACTTCTTCTTCTCCAAGGCTGTGCACAAGAAAGAAGACTTCTTCTTCCTTCTCTTTCTCTCGTTGAGAAAAATTTTTCTTCTCTAATTTTTTGATGTAGAACCAGTAAGAGAAGCCTTCTTTGATGCCTAAGAACCAATAGCAAAAATTCACAAAATTTCTTCAAAAGAGGTTGGGAAGGATGCCTAGATGCATGGGATATGGGGTGTCCAACTCTTGGACGCCCCTCCTTTCTTTTTGACGACCAAAAGAGGGAGGGATGGCTTCTTTTTTACACAGAAGAGAGGGAAGAATGTGGTGCCTTGTGTGGGGCATGAGATATTCCATGGTGAAGAGGAGATGTGGCGTGGAGACTTAAATAGATGGGTGGAGGGAGTTGGTTCAGCCCTATTCCAAATAGGACTCATGAATCTTGGTCAAACTCTAACTAATTTTTGGATCCAATTCTAACTAATTTAAGAATTAGTTATAATAAACTAACTAATTAGGTCTTAGTTCAATTATGAAATCAATTAGGTTCCAATCTAATTAGAGAAATAGTTAGATTAAAATCTCATTGATCTAGGGATTGATTCTTAATGGATATCAGAGAAGTTATTGATCAATAGGGCTTGATCCAATCAAGCCTATTATCCAATAGGATTTGATCCAATAAAATATATATTAAACTAAATAAATATTATTCAACTTAAATTTAATTTGCATCCCTAAGATCAATTGAAATAAGTCCTGTTATCCAATAGGACTGCATCCAATCAATCCAAAGCAAACCTAACTGAATCCAATTCAATTAGATCTGATCCAATCCCCATTGCTTAATCAAATTATGTCAATAACAATAAATTATTAATTAATTATTTTTTAGTTTATCAATCATTAGTAATAATTTATTACAATCTTTGCAAAAGATTAGTTATCAATCACATTGATAATTAAATCCTTCAATAATTTATAATCGTTGATCAGCTATTTGATTAGATGGTACTTCTATATGTGTGACCCCATAGGTTCGAACCTAAGCCGGTAGTATAAGAATAATTCTTGTACTAATCGATGTTACCATCTAGCAATGATTTTTGATGTTCAAATAGGTCGAATGTATGCCCAGCAATACTCTAGAACCCATGTGGATGTAGTTACCGTATAATTCATCCCTTTGACACTCGATGCTCAAGGATGACTTAAGGTTAAACTATCAACCTAGAATGGATGGTCCACATTGTGTCTCAACCTCAAAAATCTTGTGACTCTTCACTAGGACTACTTTGGTCAAAGTTTTGCTAAATTAAATACAGTGATGCATCATCTTCAATTTTACTTAGAGCGATCAATCTCATCTTGACTCGCACTTAGACTTCACAAGTACTTGACTGTATCCAAAAATCTTTCATTATCAATTAAAATTCGGATAGTCCGACGTCAAAGCACAGTGAGTTACTTGTAAGTCACCAAGATAGTCTCAGGTCAGAGAGACATAGATATCCATATCCCATCAGAGCAATCCTTCACAGCAGAGTGCTCTGAAAGTGATCACGCTCAGTGAAATGTACTCCTACAAATCACCCATATGCCATACCCGTGTCACCACACGCCTTGGTTAAAAGGACAACTAACTAATATGGCACATAATGACCTACACTCGATACAATTATCATCCTTATAATAATTGTATCATTTAGTTATGAGTAGGATTTTAAGAACGATATGATAAATTCTTCTTTATTATTTTGAAAGTAGCTCTAAAGACTTCATCATAACATATGAGTTTTATTTAAGAAGATGTATTCCTTATGATAAATCTTACCAGATAATATTTATCATTTATAATTAATATATATGTATAGAGCACAATCATCTACAACCTAGATGATTGGCTTTAGGACATAATTCCCAACACCAAGAGTGGGCGCCCCTTGGGTCACCTTCACACCTCTTCGTTACCTATTTATATGGGGTGCCTCTTATGGGATAAGGGCTGAACTTTGGTGAAAATCAGAGACCTTGGCATGTGATAAGAGAAAAAAATACTAAAAAATAAAAAAAGATAGGAAAAATAGTGGAAAGATAGAAGAAGGAGGTGAGAAAATAGCAAGTGAGGTGTGCTTATCCTAGGATTTAATTTTTTCATATGTTGGAGTACAAAATCAAATCTTAAATTATGAGACTTCTAGAGAAAATTCTCTTGGTGTGATACTAGCGATGAAATCGAAGGCAATAATGCATTGGTGCCATTGTTCTTCGAGTTCGAAGCCAGTAGTGCTCTTGTGAAGAAAAGGCTACGGTGGTGCATCGGTTGGGAAGGACTTTGACTATCTTCCGTGTGGATTACCATTGGAGGACTTCTACTTTAGAGTCTTGTAAAAATCACCTTCTTACCATACTACTCATTTGAGGAAGTATAAGTTTCTAAGTCTTTGCATGCTTGGATTTTGTTCGTTCGACATCTACAAAGTGATTCTAAGGATTGAGTTTCGGTTCGATAGTTTTAATTGTTAAAGCTTTCGATTTACATATTAAAAATTTAAATTCATATTTCATTATGTGATCAGAACCCAACAAAGATATCAGAGCCACCTTTATTAGATTTGATCAAGCAAGTGCAAAAGTTATAATGTAGATTTGATCTAATTCATATTTTACCAAAATGCTACATCGATTTCTAGCTTCGATCTTAAAATTAAAATTATTTTGACTTTATTTGAACCATAGATTTAAATTTTAGTTATTAATTTAAATTTATGATAATATAAAATTTAATAGTTCATGATTGTATGATGCTTAGATCATTTTGATTAAGGGTGTATTATATTGCATGCCTAATTCGATTAGGGTTTGTTTTATATTGACACAACTTATTATATGTTATGTCATTTATACACCCTTTTGTGATTATTGTAATCATTGTTGGCATGATAGTATGAATGATATTATAACTTGAAAAGCATCTTGAATAGCATAATTTGTATGTTACATATTATGTAGAAGTTAGCATGTGCCGAGACTAGTCCAAGACCCTCTATAAAAATCATATTAAGTTGTAGTATTGAGATTCACTTACAAATCAAATATCGGATTAATTTAATCAATTGATGTCTAGGTAAGTATTTGAGGTGATTTTCTAATTAGTTTTGTATGCTAGCCTGGCCAACTTTGTTGGTGTCTAAAAAAAGCTATGGGAAGCCTCCCACCTACTTACCAGGCCAAGTCAATTTTATTGAGTTTTGAACTTAGATTGATTAGTGATATAGACATTACAAAGGCCTTCCTTCATGCTTAGTCAATAGAGTATGTCAAGATCTTAGTGAGCTTGTTGTGCTATCTATAAGGCTTACTATAAAAATTGATATGATGTTGACTAAGTGCATACTGATGCTTATGGCATATTTGAATAGTGTTATCTTATTGTGCTATCCATAAGGACAGTATTGTTTGAGTATGACCATATGGAATGAAGGGTTAACTTAACTAGAATACTATAGTTTGTTGTACTATCCACAAGACTGAGTGATCTAGAGGCAAGAGAAAAATATTGAGAATTGTATGAAGTATAATTGGTAAAGAGTTACCAACTCTTGGACTCATGAATGCTTGTTGTGCTATCCATTAGGTATTTGTGAGGAATAGAGATCTCAACCCACTTAAAATATAATAATATTTCTTATTTTTCATACTTGAGGGCTATAAAATTTGTTAAAATAATGAAAAATATAATTAGACAAAAGTCCTAATCTAGTTGTGCATGTCATCATGAGTTATCCGCTTATACTGTGTTCTTGTTATTATAGATTAACCATATAAATAGCATCCTTACTATTACTTCGAGGCATACTAGATGCGAATAAATTGATTAGATAAAATTATGTGGATTGGTTAAGAAATTTGAGAATAGTTTTCACTCAGAAGAAAGTCTCCTATATACTGGATTCATCTACACTCGATACGATCGGAGAAGATGCATCTGAGAAGGAAAGGGCCACATATAAAATGTAGAAGGATGACAGTGTGACTGTCAAGTATATCATGATTGCCTCCATGAATAATGAACTTCAAAGGCAGCATGAAGGCATGGATGTTCCTTCTATACTCAATCTAAAAAAGTTATATGGAGAACAAAGCTGAACTGCTAGATATGAGGTATCTAAGTAGTTATTCTGTACCAGGATGACTAAAGGCATGTCTGTGCAAACTCATGTCCTAAAGATAATTGATTTGATCACTCATTTGGGACAATTGGATTTCACTATGGATGGTGAGCTTAGTCGGGATTTGATCCTGTAGTCACTCTCTGATTTTTTCTTATAGTTCCTCATTAACTACCACATGAACAAACTAAATATTAGCCTGTTTGAACTGCTGAATATGCTCAAAATAGCAGAGAGCCATTTCAAAGGTGAAAAGGCTCCAGTTCTTATTGTAGATAAGATCTCCAAGAAGAAAGATAAAAAGGGTTCTAAGAAAAAGTTGAACCCTAAGGCTAGCATTTTGAAGAAGAAGGCGAAGAAGGTCTCTACCAAAGGTACTTGCTATCACTGTGGCAAGGACGAGCACTAGAGGAGGAATTGCAAGGAATACCTTACAACTATGAAATGTAAGAAAGCAAATGTTGCTAAAAGTTTGTATATGATATAAACAAACTTATCATTAAGTATTTCAATTTTAGATTCTTGGATATTGGATACTGCTTGTGGCTCATACCTTTATAAATTGTTGCAGGGTCTGCAGAAAATAAGGAGTCTGAATGAAGGTGATTTCGTACTGTTCGATGCTAGTGGAGAGTCCACTCAGACCGAAACCATGGAAACCAAGATATTGAAGTTGCCTTCGGACAAAGTTTTGGAATTGAAGATCTATTATTATATTTCAAAAATTATTAAAAATATTATTTTGTACCCTTATTATTAGAATAAGATTTTGAAATAAGAGCTAAGAACAATGGTTGTTCTATTATTTTTGAATGAATTTTATGAAAATACTTTTATGGATAATGGTCTTTTATTCCTATCACTTAATGATAATGTATTTCATGTTGATAATATGAAGAAAAAAGAAGAAGATGTGAATGTCACATACCTTTGGCACTACCGATTTGATCATATAAATGAGTCAAGAATTAACAAGTTATACAAAATAAATTCTTTGATCCGTATGATTTTGAATCATATGGAACTTGTGAATCTTATCTCATGGGCAAAATGACCAAGACTCCATTTACTGGACATAGAGAGAGGATGAGTGATATTTTGGACCTTGTACATACTGATGTTTATGGTCCAATGTCGACTCAAGCCAGAGATGGATATTCCTACTTCATCATATTTACTGATGATAAGTCAAGGTTTGGATATGTGTATTTAATAAAATACAAATCTGAAGTCTTTGATAAGTTTAAAGAGTATCAAAGAATGGTTGAGAAACAAACTGGTAAAAATATTAAAGCTCTTCGATCTGATCGAGAAGGAGAATACTTAATTAGTGAGTTCTTTGATCATTTAAACTAAATGGTATTCTCTCTCAGTGGACACCTCCTTACACTCCATAATTAAATGGTATTGTGAAAAAGAGGAATTGCATCTTATTAGATATAGTGCGGTCCATGATGTATTTTACGGATCTTCTGATCTTCTTTTGGAGATTTGCTCTTGAGACCGTGGCGTATGTTTTGAACAAAGTACCATCAAAATCTATCTCTAGCACTTCATATGAGATATGGAAAGAGAAGAGGCCCAATCTTAAACACCTTAAAATTTGGGGTTGCTCTGTTTATGTCAAAAATATTGATGGACATAAGCTTAGTGCTAGATTAGAAAATATAGGTTTGTAGGTTATCCCAAGGAGAGTATAGGATACTACTTCTATCACCTTACTCAACCAAAGGTGTTTGTTGGTAGGCATGCCATTTTCTTGGAGAAATAGTTCATCTAAGAAAGGGCAGTGGGAGGATAGTTGAACTTGAGAAAGTTCAAGACCTATATTCTATCTAGAATCAACAAGCTAACTCTCAACCAGATGTGTCCATTGTTGAGGCACAGCCACTTCACACACCTCCTCTCCGAAGGTCAAGTAGAGCACGTAATGTACCACTCAGGTATGGATTTATCATTGAGAATGACAACACATCCTACATCATTGAGAATGATGATCTCATGACCTATTCGGAAGCTATCATAAGTAGTGACTCTGACAAATAGCTTGAAGCTATGAAATCCAAAATAGACTCCATATTTACCAACCAAGTTTGGACTTTCGTTGATGCGCTTGAGGGTGTGACCCAATAGGCTGTAAATGGGTCTTCAAAAGAAGACTGAAACAGATGGCTAGGTAGAGACTTATAAGGCCAGACTGGTGGCAAAAGATTTCAGACAAAAATAAGGTATTGATTATAAAAAATCTTTTGCCATAGCTATGCTCCAATCTATTCGGATCATGCTCGCTATTGCTGTGTACCATGACTTAAGATCTGGCAAATGGATGTCAAGACTGCCTTCTTCAATGAAATTTGAAGAGAAAGTCTATATGACTC
>KE507013.1:108139-123803 GCA_000441515.1 Elaeis oleifera
GAATAAAACTCTTTTAATTCTAATGAGTCCACAAGTCAAATTGACATCTAGCAATATGTCATGACTATCCGAAGATTAAAATTTTAGTAAAACTATCAAAATATCCTTTAGTGGCAAGCCACTGTGTAATTCAATCCTTCAGTCAAACAACATCCCAGATGAGCTGTGGGCATGGAATCATGTCAAACCCATTGCTTATCTATATGTATCTTGATTAGAAGGTGATGATTCAGTTGTTGATACATCAGAAACTCCTTTCTGATTATTATTTTGCTTTGGTCAAAGACTTTCAGAATCATCAACCTATGAGATTTATATAGGATGTTTGCTCCCCCTATTAGGAGTGACTGATCTCTTATCGACCACTCACAACCTCTATGCATACTTCACCACATCCAGAACACCCCACATAAGAATCAAAAAATCAAGTTAGAAATTGAACCAAAATATGAATTCATGTACACAAGGTATTATGGTGATCTTGGGTCAAAAGATCACTTACACAACTCCCACTAGAGAACAATCAGCTGATATGTAAATAAGACTCCATCAGATATTCTTTGATAGGTTAATTCAGTGAACTCATTCTCTAATGAGCACCTATATCCTTGTATTAGTGTTACCACACAAGTGGTGAGATCAACCACCCTCATTACTGAGCATACATAGGGCATGTCAGTCTTACCGGTATCATTGATCTCTGACTCAATGAACCAATAACTGAAAATATTTTAGATCATGACTATCAAGAATTTAGATCTCAGTGGTGTGATCTCATCACAGCCTTAAAATCATTGTCCAGACCTATAGGGTTTATTATAATCTTAAAAACAATAAGATAAAGCATATAATGAATCAAGAAGCCTATTTTATTAAATAATAATATCAATTATATTAGTTTGAAAGATAAATTACAGAAAACACCCGATCGCATCCCATATGCGATTGGCTTGTAGGGCATTATTTTTCAAAGAAGAAGAATAAAAGGAAGGAGAAGCGGAAGGAAGAGACTTTCTCTTTCCTTTTCTTCTCCAAAGCCCATGCCACATAATAGAAATAAACCTTAGATGAAAACCCTTAGAGTTCTAATGCCCAGGAGGAGATGCTCTCCTTTATTTTTCATGCCCTAAGAAAAGTGCAAAGCCCCTCTAATAATTCCTCATGCACCATAATAATTTTTTCATGGTAAAACATCTTCATTTGATGCACAAAATTAGATTTCCTTTTATGGTTTGGTGTCAAGGAAGTTGGATGGGATCAAACTCTTTCTTGATAAAGAAACAAGTTCAAACCAAAATTCAAACCTTCCTTATCTATATCCAATCCATGAGGGGCATTGAGCAGAGGGGCCATATCTGCTTTTTGGCATGAAGAAATCTCACTCAAAACTTTAAGATGCATGAAGAAGGGTGCATGGGTATGGGGTGGTGCAAGGGATTAGGGAGAGAGAGAGAGAGTCTCAATGCAATGGGACTCTCATATGTTGCTTCAAATGAACTCAACCAATTCTGATTTGGTTGCACCCAAAGAGAAAAGAAACCTAATTAAATTAGGAATCCAATCTACTCAATAAGATCTTAATCCAATTAGGAATTAATTGAACCCAAGTCCTAATCAAATCTGATTTTATTCTTTCTTGCAATTGGATTATCTCATAACTCAATTAGGCTTGATCTAATTAAACCCAAACTAATCTAAATTAAATCTAATTCAATTAGACTTAATTTCAGCCCTATTGCTTAATTAAATTAAGTCAATTAGCAATCCAATTGCTGATTAATCCTCCTACAACTCACTAGCTCTTAGTAATTTTTTTATTGCAACTCTGGTACTGGATTAATCATCAATCATATTGATGATTAGATCCAATAGTGATTCATAATCACTAATCAACCATCTGATTAGATAAAGATCTTCTTTGTGTGTGATCTCATAGGTTCTATTCTTTCTGATAGTGAGATATGCTATGATCTCCATCATAATATCATTGAAACTTTTTCGATTGGTTGGAATGATTCCAACTCTATCCATCAAGGATCATCGATCATCAAGATGATTCTCAACGAGTCGCATAATCCATCAGTGACACCTAGCAGCATGTAGTGGCAATCCAGTAGAATAGAATGTTGAATCTCTAGGTATAGTTACTATATGATTAGGTCCTTCTATTGTGAGTTCTGATAAGATGAAGGTCATGAATAACTCATCAGACCCCATCATCTGTCATATGTAAGATTTATTCAACTTGAGTTCATATGTTAAACCTCATAAAAATTCATTTTCATTATTCACTCTACCCAGGTCTAGGTCTTCTAAACTCAGTCTCATAAATTATATAGGACTACTCCTTATCTATCAAGGTCAATAGATCTCCTATAGGGGTGCACTCTACTCCTATAATGAACCTACTGCAGCCAACGACCACTACAAGGACCCATATAGCTAAAGACTATATTTATGTATAGTCAAACTATAGCCACCCCATTGTGAGCAACTGAGACACCGTAGGTCTGAGGACTACAGACACCACTGAAGCATCGAGTATGTCACTGACGAGTGGATAGACGTCCATGTGACTACTCGTGTTGGTCATGCTGGGTACCATTATTATCTAACAATCACTACACTCTCGCTCTAGTATCTAGAGAAAAGTGATTTGTGTACTAATCTAATCAGATCAATCACCATCCTCATGATAATCTATTGATCAAGAGCATTTAGAAATCAATCACTAAAGACACATGTCCCAAATTCTCAACTCTTGAGAATATATATCATCATCTCATTAATTTCTTGGATGATTCATGGACACATGACTCAACATGAATAAAATTAACCTAATTTATTTATTCAATTACAAAATTATGTCACTAGAAAGATTACATATGTCGGCTAACTTAGCTTCTAGGGTGTACCTCTAACAATCTCTCACTTGCACTAAAGCCAATTGGCCATCAACCTAAGTCTTATCTTCTCAAGATGAGCTTAGTCTTCTACTGGCACAATAGCTTAGTTAGCAGGTACACCACATTCTCTATAAAGTTTAACTCTGTGCATCTCGACACTCGAGATATTTATAAATTTGATGGAATTATTGCTCTATGTGCTTAGACTTCTGATGAGATCTTGGTTCCTTAGCTGAAGCTATGGCATTGATGTCATTGTAGTAGGGTTATATGGCATCTCATGTCATTACTCTGAGCTACACAACAAACTAAACTAGAAAGCTGCCTTAGCATCCTTAGAAATGATGATGAACTCGACCTCCATGGTGGAATTTCTAATGATCGATTATTTGAAACTCTTCTAATATACTGTACCACCATAACATGGAAATACACATACCGATGTAGACCTTCTATCATCAATCTGTGTTTTCCTAAACCCTAAATACTTCTCCTCCAAAGATCAATAACATATCCTTAGTGCTTCTCAAGTACACAAAGATATTTCTCATAGATATTTAGTGCTCCCAACCTAGATTCGACTGATATATATATACTCATGACACTCACAGTAAGAGTTATATCAAGTCGAGAACATAGCACAGCGTACATGAGGCTCCCTATGATAGAAGCACAAGAGATCTAGCTCATGCACTCAATCTCGTCAGGTGTGCTAGGGCACATCATCTTGGAGAAATGAACTCCATGCCTAAGGAACAATTTCACTTTTGGAATTCTTTAGGCTGAACCCCTTCAGCACTTTCTCTATGTATATTTTTCATGAGAGAGGAAGCACCCTTTTAGATCTATTTCTATAGATCTTTATTCTAGAATATAGGATGCTTCTCCTAGATCTTTCATGGAGAATTTCTTCGACAACCAGACCTTAAACTGAGGTCATCATGGAAACAATATTTTCAATTAGGATGATGACATCTAAGTATAATATGAGGAATGTTAAGCACTCTCACTGACTCACTTAAAGACTCATGGTTCCTCTTTGTTCTTGATGAAATTAAATATTTTGATCACATCATGATGATACTACCTCATAATAGGCTTAGAGATTATCTCCATGTTCCCTATCTTCCATAGGAATATTTCCTCTATATCCTCTACAAGCATATCGATATACCTTTCAGAAGGATAGAAGATATAACTAGATCTATGAGGTTGATGAGGTACACCATCTACTGGCTTAATGGGTTCTATAGGCTCTATAACTCATTGTTGCTCTTAAGAGACTTTCTCTTTGGGCTATAATTACCTCTCACTATTTCAACCAAGGATAAACTATTTTCAAGAAGACAGTATGTCGAGTCACAATCACATTATGTCCTCTGAAAGGTAAAATTAGTATCTCAAAACTCTTTTAGATACCCTATGAGCTCTCGTAGACCTAATCTCTATTTCATCTACCTACTGTTGCTTGACATGGATCGGACATCTCTAAATCTTACTATGATCAAGACTCAGTTTCTTACCATGTCATATCTCATATAGTATGGTAAAAATAGATTTAGAGTAAATTCAATTAACTAAGTAATTAGTGGTGTGCTAAGCATGTCCCCTAAATGAATAATGAAAAGATTAGTGAAGCTCATTATAGATCGAACTATATCCAATAGGGTCCGACTTCTCGAATTTGAAAACTTCATTCAGTTGAGGCATTCCAGGTAGAGTCCATTATGAGACTATGTCATTTTCTTGAGATAACCAAGAAATTCTTTAGGTATTATTATTTTGAAGTACCTTTAGGATTTTTTGATTTATTTTCTACTTCATATCTAAATTTCTTGAACACTTTAAAGACTTTAGATATGTGTATCTCATACATATACCTACATCATGGATAATCAATGGTAAGAATAATTAAGTAGAGATAACCTTCTTTGGCAGCTACATTAAATGGACCATACACACATAAAATGTGTACCAGGACAAGTATCTCAGTGGTCCTTTTTCTATGCCCACAAAAAGTAGCTTGGCCATATATTCTTGAAGATAAGAGTCACAGATTGGATATGACTCAGTAGTCACTGAGCCCATAGGCCCATCCACTCCAGTTTGTAAATCTTTATTTCTTCTATATGACCTAACCTAAGGTACCACATATACCTGAGATTTATCTCATTATTGGATCACTCAAATCCTATAGCACTCACTATCTACTCAGATAATTTACATCAATATGTAAATGATGGAGACTATTAATCATAAAGCACATCCAACCATTTTATTTCAAAATAAATGGTCCAGTAGTCTTTATGAAAATTAACCTATACATTAAGTAGATATCAAATTTTCATTAACATCAGGTACATGGTAGCAGTCCCTAAGAACTAAACTCAGACGGTAATTCTAAAGGATGGGTGATCACGGCCACAACAACAACTCTTGCTCCATTGCCTATCCGAAGGATCATATCACCTTTCCTAAGCCTTCTACTTCCCTTAAGACCCACTAGAGTACATGACTCAAATAGGAGCAAAAGAAACCAAAAAGTTAGTTTCTTTCAAGAGTAGATATGACATAGCTACTAAAAGTGTGTCACTTTTATTTTCTTTAGGGTTTACAGGTATTTCGAATAGTTTCTCCGCTCCATAACAAGAACTATGCCCCTTGAACTCTTCAAGATCCCTAAGTGGTCACCAACATGTCTAATAACTTGGTCAGGATGCAATCAGTCCTATTCATATGGTAGTTTATTATAAGCTATCCATACAAGCCAATAAGGGATTATTGGATCCAATCCTCCTGCAATTCCTAATTGATGGTCATGTTGAGCTTCTCAAGCTCCTTTAAGTCTTTGATCATTATCAAATGATGATTGTAGACCGACTGCCTTCAATTCATCTCAGCGTTGAAGTGTCTCTCAGATACTTCATAATGCACAGATCGGCTCATCTCATCATACAACTCTTGTATGTGAGTCAACATAGCCTAAGCAGTCTTCATGACCTCATGCTGATGTTGCAACTCATTTAACTTAAATGCCAATTATTACTATTGGGAAATGTATCCCAAAGTCAATCATCAGCTTGTTGATGGTTGTGCTATTTGATATAATTGCATATGAATTAATTATTAATAAATATTTATTTGATAATTTTCATTGTAAGCTTGTACATCTTCTATATCAAACTTTTGTGTTATGATGAATGTCCTTAGGACTATTTTAAATTAATAAAGTAGGATTTATCATTTAGTCCTTAAATGAGTTCACGATCAAATGATATGCTATTACTAGGATGATAGACATATCAAGTGTAGGTCGTTATATGCCATATAAGTTGGTTGTCCCTCCGGCCTGAGATCACCATGGTGACTTGCAAGCAACTCACTGTGCTTTGGTGCCAAACTACCTAAATTTTTAATTCAGGATCGAAAGATTTCTCGATACAATCAAGTACTTGTAAAGTCAGTATATGAGTCAAAATAGAATTGACCACTCCAAAAAATTGGAGAGAATACTTTGTGTTTCAATTTAATAAGACCTTGGTCAGGGCAGTCCTTGTGAGGAGTCACAGAATTTATTAGGTTGAGATACATAATGGATATGCTGTTAAGAGTTGATAGTTTAAACTCTAATTCATTCTAACATCCAGGATCAAGGGATGAATTATACGATAACTATATCCAAGTAGGTTCTTGAGTGTTGTTTTGCATACATTCGGCCTATCCAGACGTTGGGTACTATTGCTAGATGGTTACTTCGATTGGTATAAGAATCTATTTTGTACTATCAATTAGGTTTGAATCTATCGGATCACATATATTAAAAATTTCTCTCCGATCAGATGGCTGATTTGAAGAGTCCCATTGGATAGGGACTCTACTGAAGAGTCCCACTAGACGGAGACTCTGCTGAAGACTCCCACTGGACTGAGACTCTATCATTAATGGAAGATTAGTTAGTGATTAGATTACTAATTAGCTCAATTTGATTGAGCATTAAAGTCTAGATCAAGTTTGTTTGAATTAGATTCAATCAGGTTAGGTCTGATTGAGTTATGAGATGACCTAATCTATAAGGGAGAATTGATCCTAATTTGATCGAGTCTATAGCTCAATTAATTTACTAATTTGATCGAGTTTAATAGAGGTTATGGGAGCCTAATTAGATTAGGTTCATCATATTTTATTTGGATCTAATTGGATTGGGTTTGAAAGAAATCTAATTGGTTAAACCCTAGAGTCCCAGATGAAGGGGACCCTCTCCCTTGCGCCACCCAGAAAGACTCATGCCTTTTTTCATTGCACAAAATCAGTTTGTGCATGAGAAAACCAGAAGCTAACACCCTTTTTATTGCCCTCTTTGGATTGGATTAGGTTTGTTTTAAGTTGGATTCAAAAGGTTTGAATTTAAACCTAAACTTTATCCTTATCCACCACATGCCAGCGCCTTGTGAAGGACCCTAATTTGTGTGACAAAAGAAAGAGCTCCCATATGTTTATATGCCCAAAATTCTCTGGTAGGTCCCTCTTTAAGTCAGATAAGGGTGAAAAAAGTTGGGATTAAATTGAAATTCAAAATAATTTGAATTGTAACAAATTCTAGCTCTTATCCTATCTAATCTGATGATGCCGGCAACCATAAAAATGCTTAATTTTTGTGCGCCAATCACTCTCTGATTTTATCATGAGAGACCAGAGGAAAAGAGGGGCCAAATATTCTTCTTGGAGCATGAGGTTTGGGATGGGTTCATACCATCTTGGCGTGTGCAAAGGAGGAGATTGATCTCCTCTCAGGTGAGAGACCTAGAACTATTCTAGGATTTCTAGGTGAGGAAAAAATCAAAAGAGAAGAGTCTCTTTGTCTGATTTTCCTCCACCATCCAGCATCCTCCTCTGATTTATCTTCGATATTAAAAAGATCTGAGCCAATCGAAGAAGGAGATCAAATCAGATCTATCATTAGAAGCCGACTGTACGAGCTAGACTCCCGCGGAGGGTTGATCGGTCCGAGGGCTTTGTGTGGACCATCCGTAGAGGTCGGATAGTTATACGGCTATGAGTGACTAGAGAGGACTTTCAGATTCACATTCTCAATTTTGGAGTTTTACTACCTAGACTCAGGTATTGGGTTCGAAACCCTAATAGTAGTAGATTAGATCTATTGCTGAGTACTGATTTTTGGTTCACATGCTTGTTATTTTAAATTTAGATTTTTATGCATATAAATTCATATCATAGATCTATTTGTAAAAAATTTAAAATCAAATCTTATGTATACATTTATAGATTAAATAGTTTAATCTAATATTCTTTTGCTGTAAAATTTTTGAAATGCATGTATGAAATCTCTGCACATCTCAATAGTGATATCAGAGCCACGGTTCCATATGACATGATATTATATATATTTAGATTTATAATTTAATTTAATTAGATCTGATATATGATATTTAGATCCAAAATTAGTTATAGATCATATCGCACGAACTGACATAAGATTGTCCTACTGTAAGATTTATCCCTTACAGTGCAAAGGTTGTCCTAGTTTGTATCCTTATAAATTTGATTTTAAATTGAAGTATGTGAAATTTATTTATAATGATTATTATCTAATTTTGATAAGATTAAAATATAATAATCAGATCTAAAATAATTTAGGTCAGATCTAAATTATTTAGATTAGATGATCTGAGTAGCAAAGTAATTGGATTAGATTTGTCACTAGACCGTCCGATCATAGGAGGTAATAGAGATTAGATCTTTCTTTTTTCCATTTAACTGGGTCCTCTTATGATGTATAGGGGTACCATTGTGACTACATCCTATGAAGATGAATGTGGAAAGAAACTTTATTTTTCTGTAAAATTTTAAGATTGTATATATGATACATTGTATGAAAAGTATTTACATCTAATCTTTACAAATAAAATCTAAAATTATGAATATATTTAGAATAGTTCTAAATAATTTATGATTAATTTTATTACTATTTTATAAAATTATTTTGATATAAATTAATACAATTATTGTAGTTCATCTGTTGAGTTGACTCAGTATTGTTTAGGTCGATTCAGGATCCTGATTAGTCAGCTCAATTTCTGTTGAGCTGACTCAATAAAATAGACTAAAATTATGATTAATAATTCATCATCAATGAGTCAACTAAGTCTCAAAGCTTAGTCGACCCATTGTAATGAGTCAGCTCAATCAAGGGATAAGTCGATTCAAATTTCAGATCTAAGTAATCATATATGAAATTAATTATAAAATATTTTATAAAATTTGAAATTATTTCAAATATCAAACTCCTACCCACAGTTCCAAACTTAATTAAAATTAAGTTGAACAAATTAGATCTAGAATTATGAATTAAAGATCTAATATCATTCACATAAAACATGGGTGATGGTTTTATAGGCTAGCTTGATCAGGTCCTCCTAATTGGGTTAGACCTTGAGTTAGAATCAAAGATCAAATAGATTAAATAGAGAAATTGATTAAGTTTAATCAAAAATTGAATTAGATTAAATCAAGATTTCTCTAGAGCCAATACAATAGTTGTAGTTGGTCGAGTCCATATCTTTGATTAGACCCAAATGAATTTTGATCTTAAGCTCAGTGGTCGAACCCAAATCCATAAGTAGATCCAATTGAAACTGATTAACCAGTTGGTGTTTAAGGTAAGTTTGGTAGTCTTGATCGATGGTCATTAATTGGAAACTACTCGCATTAATTTAGTCTATGATGAGTTAATGGCATATCCCTCCCATCGATCTCACTTACCTGACCAATATGGTAAATCATGTTTTGATCAGATTGCTTAATGATTGGGGTTTGATCAATGCTACTAGAAAATCAATTCACTTGATTTACATGCCCCTAGTTCGACTTGTCTTTGTCCTCGACATGACTTGGTGAAGTCAATGGGAGGATTGATGACTTATCAGTTGGACCGACTTGTTTCTAGTCCACCTAGATTTGACTTGGTGAAGTCAGTAGGGGGATTGAGATTAGCTGGTCTATGTATTTAATTTGTTAAATTGTATTAATCAAATCTTTTAAATTATTAGGTCCATAAAATAAGCTGGTTATGGTGATAAATAGATCATAGCCTCCCATTAAGGTGAATGGTAATGGTTTCATTATTTCTGATTGACATTGCAGGCACCATCCATCTGGTGTTTCTTTGAATGATGAAATTATTATTCATCATATGATGACTCTGTTGTACTATCTGATGAATGGTTGGATTGGTCGAGCCATACTTGGACTCGATAATTCATTAGTTGGAATCACTGAGTAGGTTCATGTTAATGGTTTGACCTAACTAGGACTTTTAGTGGAGGTCCATCGCTTACTGAAATAAAATCTGGGGCAAACTTAATTACTAAAAATTATTTGAAGAATAATTAGTTGAGAATGTATCCATAGATGTATATGGGTTGGCCGAGCCATACTCGGGCCTGTATGCAGTCTGTGTGGATTCTAGTACCCACTAAAGAATTAAGGTAACTCTTCGAATTGGAGTTAGAGGCTATCAATTTGTATAAAATAGTGGGAGAACCTTTAGACTAAAATCCATATCTTTAGGCTTGATTAATTCATATACTAATTAGGTCTATGTTTTCTTCTTTTAAGAAATGACTAGTAATTTATCGCTCCACTCACTGTTTGACAATGATGAGTTTATTAGACCCAACTTCGATAGCCAGTATTAGAAGTTGAACATTGATCTTGAGCCCAATTTAGCTAAAAAGTTTAGAATTGAACCGAGTCAAGCAGACTATAACCCAAATAGGCTAAAGACAAACGAGCAATTAGTTGTTGGTCAAAGTGCTTATATGATAACACTTTGTAATTTCTTTATATGTGACACTACTACCTGGGTATTAGATATCGAAAGTCCAGTTCACATATGTAATTCATTGCAAGGACTTTAAATTAGTAAAAAATTTGAGAACGATGAGAGATTTTAAATATGGAAGATGGAAGTCAAGTTTCAATCCTGACTTTTGGAGTCATCGAGCTTATTTCAAATCTAATGGTGTCATTTTATGTGATTGTCACTATTGTCCATCTTTCTTGATGAATATAATCTCTGTTGGCCTTTTGGCCAAAGATAGTTATAATTTATCAATAAAGAATGATTATTGTGATATCATTATGAATGATGTTACAATAATACGAGAATAATTAAGAAATGACATCTATATTTTGTCACAGTCTGTGAATGTAATGTACACTCCAAATAAGCGTCCAAAGTTAGATAATATCACAGATGCCTATCTTGGGCATTACAGGCTCGGTCATATTAACAAGAGCAGAAAAAATAGGTTAGCACAAGAGGATATCCTCAATATCAATGATTGTGAATCATTGTCGATCTGTGAGTCTTATCTTCTTGGAAAGATGATTAAGTCACCTTTTACTAGAAAAGATAAACAAGCTAGTGAAGTTTTAGGTCTGATACATAATGATGTATGTGGATCTATGAACATTAGTGCCAGAGGAGGGTATGCTATTTCATTACATTCACAGATGACCTATCTAAGTATGGGTATGTCTACTTGATGAAATACAAGTCCGAATCGTTTGAAATGTTCAAATAATTTCATAATGAAGTAGAGAAACAAACAGAAAAAAGTATTAAGACTCTTTGATTTGATCGAGGGGATGAATATCTTTTCAGTGAATTTCTGACATATCTTGAAGAGAATAGAATTCTCTCACAATGGACTCCTCCAGGGACACCATAGCATAATGATGTTTTAGAAAGAAGGAATCTAACCTTGTTTGACAAGGTTCGGTCCATGATGGGATTTGCAAGTCTGTCGATCTTCTTTTGAAGATATGCACTTGAGACAGCCTATTTTGTGCTCAATAATATTTCGAGCAAGTCAATTAGCAAAACACCATATGAGATATGATTAGGACATAGGCTGAACCTTACTTACGTTAAGATCTGGGGATGTCCGGCTTATGTCATAGTTCGGTCCATAATGGGGTTTGCAAGTTTGTCGATCTTCTTTTGGGGATATGCAATTGAGACAGCCTATTTTGTGCTCAATAATGTTCTGAGCAAATCAGTTAGTAAAATACTATATAAGATATGGTCAGGACGTAGGTCGAACCTTACTTATCTTAAGGTCTGGGGATGTCCGGCTTATGTCAAATGATTACCAACTGACAAGCTCGGATCTAGGTCCGATAAGTATAATTTTGTAGGATACCCTAAGAAATGAGGAGATATTATTTTTACCTCTTTGCTGAACAATAGATATTTGTCAGCAGTAAGACATACTTTTGAAAAGGAGTTCCTTAGTGAAGGAATAAGTGCCTCTAAAGTCGAGCTTGACGAAGTTCGACAAGTAGAAGAACTGACATCAATGACTGAATTTGAATCAGATTTGATAAGATCAAACTCGAAGCTCAACATACAAACATCCTTAAAGTGATTCGGTAGAATACCGCATCAGTCAGACAGATACTTAGATTTTTGGTCCAGGATAGGGATCTTGTTAAGCTCAATGACAACAACAAGGATCCAGTCATTTATATAGATGCAATGCAGAGATCCGACTCTGAGAAATGGCTAGAAGCCATGAAATTTGAAATGGAGTCCATGAAGATCAATAATGTGCAGACATTGGTTGATCCACCTGAAGGGATAAAATCCATAGGGTGTAAGTGGGTCATCAAAAGGAAAGAGGTGTAGACAAAAAGGTGGAGACCTACAAAGCTTGTCTGATTACCAAGGGATATCGTCAGCATTATGGTGTTGACTATGACAAGATGTTCTCTCCTGTGGCAATGCTCAAGTCTATTTAGATCATGCTTGCGATAGCGGCATACTGGGACTATGAAGTCTAGCAAATGGATGTGAAGACAGCTTTCTTAAATAGAGAGCTGAATGAAGAAGTATATATGACACAACCTAAAGGATTCAGATCCGTAGATGAGTCCAAGGTGTGCAAACTTCAGAGATCCATTTATGGATTGAAGCAAGCATCTCGGAGTTGGAACATACATTTTGATAAGGTGATCAGAACGTATGGCTTTATTAAGACTAAAAAAGAACTTTGCATATATAAGTGGGCTAATGGTTCAGTGATTGTATTTTTATTTCGTATGTAGATGATATTCTCTTAATCGAAAATGATGTCTCTGCATTATAGAAAATAAAGTATGGCTATCGTCACAGTTCTCTATGAAGGATCTGGGAGAAGCAGCCAATATCCTAGGGATGAAGATCTATAGGGATAGATCTAAGAGGCTGCTCGGACTTTCCCAATCAACGTACATAGATACCATGCTGAAACAGTTTAGCATGGAGAATTTCAAAAAAGGCTGTCTTTTGATAGGCCATAAAATTTTTCTCTCGAAGAAGGATTGTCCGATAACCCCTCAAGAGAGAGAGAGCATATAGGTAGAATCCCATATACCTCGATAGTGGGTTCTATAATATACGCCATGACATGTACGAGACCAGATGTGGTATAATCACTAGGAATAGTGAGCAGATACTAATCAGATCCAGATGAGAACCATTGGAAGGTTGTGTAAACTATCCTTAAGTATTTGAGAAATACTAAGGACCAGTGGCTTGTTTATGAAGAATCTGACTTAAAACTCGTGGGATACACTAATTTTAATTTCAGTCAAATTAGAATGATAGCAAAAGTATGTCGGGATACATCTTTATCCTAAATAGTGGAGCTGTCTGTGGAAAAAGTTTCAAGTAGCATACTGTAGCCGATTCAGTATGCGAGGCGGAATATATCATGGCATCTGATGCTGTAAAGAAGCCATATGGCTAAAGAAGTTCATCAACGAGCTTGAAGTGGCACCCTCCATCGATGGTCCAGTTTACTTTATTATAATAGTACTGGAGCCATAGCTCAAGCAAAGGAGTTAAAGGCACATCAGCGAATAAGTATCCAAGAGATTATGGATTGAGATGACGTCGATCTTCAAAAGATCGATGAAAGGAAACCTGACCGATGCATTCACTAAAGCCCTTGCGATAAAGGAGTTCGAAGATCACAAAATGAAGATGGGTA
This sequence comes from Elaeis oleifera, assembly GCA_000441515.1. Lineage (NCBI taxonomy): Eukaryota > Viridiplantae > Streptophyta > Magnoliopsida > Arecales > Arecaceae > Elaeis > Elaeis oleifera. Next base: position 122,103 of record KE507013.1, read on the forward strand.
TACGATACTGTACCGATTGGCTTTAGTACAAGTGGAGTTGTTGGAAAATGTGTCCTAAGGATAATTGTCAGTCTGTTGACGGTTGTGCTATTTGATGTGATTATATATAATTAATTATTAATAAATATTATTTAATAATTTTATCATAAGCTTGTACACCTTCTATATCAAACTTCTAAGTTATGATGAATATCCTTAGAATTATTTTTATCGATAAAGGAGAATTTATCGTTTAGTCCTTAAATGAGTTCGCGACCAAATGATATGCTATTACTAGGATGATAGATACATCAAGTGTAGGTCATTGTGTGCCATATAAGTTAGTTATCCTCTTAACCAAGGAGCGTGGAGATGCTGGTATGGCATGTAGGTAAAATATAGGAGTATATTTCACTGAACGTGACCAACTCTGGAGCACTCTGCTGTTAATAGTTACTCTGAAGGGATATAGGTATAAGTGTCTCTCCGACTTGAGATCACCACGGTGACTTGCAAGCAACTCACTGTGCTTTGATGCCAAACTATCTAAATTTTTAATTCAGGATCAGAAAGTTTCTGGACACAGTCAAGTGCTTGTGAAGTTGGTGCGTGAGTCAAGATGGAATTGACCACTCCAAGAGATTGGAGAGAATGCTTTATATTTCAATTTCGTAAGACCTTCGCCAGGGTAGTCCTTGTGAGGAGTTACTGAATTTATTAGGTTGAGACACATAATGGATGTACTGTTAAGAGTTGACAGTTTAAACTCTAAGTCATCCTAGCATCAAGGGTCAAAGGGATGAATTATACGGTAATTGTATCCAAGTAGGTTCTTGAGTGTTGCTTTACATACATTCAGCCTATCCGGATGTCAGGTACCATTGCTAAATGGTTACTCTGATTGGTACAGAAATCTATTTCTGTGCTATCAACTTAGATTCAAACATATAAGGTCACACATATTAGAAGTTTCTCTTTGATCAGATGACTGATCTGAATTGTCCCATCAGACGGAGACTCTACTGAAGAGTCCCACTGAACGGAGACTCTGGTGAAGAGTCCCACTGGATTGGGACTCTATCATTAATGAAAGATTTATTAGTGATTAGATCACTAATTAGCTCAATTTGATTAAGCATTAAAGTTTGGCTCAAGTTTGATTAAATTAGATTCAATCAGGTCAGGTCTGATTAGGTTATGAGATGACCTAATCGGTAAGAAAAAAATGATCTTGATTTGATCGGATCTATGGCTCAATTAATTTATTGATTTGATCAGATTTAATTGAGGTTATGGGAGCCTAATTAGATTAGGTTCATCATATTTTATTTGGATCTAATTGGATTGAGATTTGAAAGAAATCCTATTGGTTAAACCCTAGAGTCCCAAATGAATGCGACTCTCTCTCTTGCGCCACCCAAAAGACTCACACCTTTTCTCATCACACAAAATCAGTTTATGTATGAGAAAACTAGAAGCTAACACCCAATTTGTAACCCTCTTTGGATTGGATTAGGTTTGTTTTAAGTTGGATTCAAAAGGTTTGAATTTAAACCTAAAACTTTATCCTTATCCTCCCATACGTCGGTGCCTTGTGAAGGACCCTAATTTGTGCAACAAAAAGAAAGAGCTCCCATATGTTTTCTATGCCAAAAATCCTCTGGTAGGTCCCTATTTAAGTTAGATAAGGGTGAGAAAAAGTTAAAGTTAAATTAAAATTCA
>KE507014.1:59127-76647 GCA_000441515.1 Elaeis oleifera
ATGTCTCCTAAAATCATTATCCTAATCTTTAGGGTTCATCATAATCTTTAACATAAAAGATGCAACTGAAATGATGAATCACAATGCCCATTTTATTCATATCAAAACAACTGTCATTACATGAGTTGGAAGAATATACAAAAAAATCCCATCACATTATCCTTGTGATTGTCTTGTTGGGTATTTATTCTTTCGTATGAACTCATAGATCTAATACTATTATTAGATTTTAGGTATTTTGTATGCAAAATTCAAAATAATTTTGAATTTGAGCAGTGGAAGTCAAGATTAAAATAGTTTTAATCCTATGCATGCATAGATCAAAATCTTATACCTATTGATTTAGTTTATATGATGATAAATAAGATATAAAATATCTTTTTTTAGAGATTAAAAATTTATTTGTGATCAAATCACATACCTAAATTATAAAATTTCTTCTCAAATCTGGACCTATGGATGCCTTTAGGTTCTGATGTTGCCACGTACGCGCCCAGCCTCTACGGATATCCACACGAGACCTGATCTGATCGGAGGCTCTATGTTCTTCCTAGGGTACTAGCTCCCTTACAGAGAATGCTTTCTTAATGGTTGAATAAGATCTCCTTCAATCTCCAAGACAATCTCAAGAAGGAAGAAGACAAGGTGTAGAAGGAAAAAGACTTGGAGAGGAGAGAACCTTTCTCTCTTTCTCCCTAGAATTTTCCCATGCCCCCAATGAGAACCCACACCCAAAAGCAACATTCAAGAGGAGTTTTTAGATGCTCTCCCACGTCCATAAGCCCCCTTATTTATAGACAGTGTCCAAGGGTTTCAAGGAGTTAGAGTTTGTCAGGTTTGTTAAGATGAAACCCAATCAAATTGGGAGTCTTATTTTGATCCAATAAAAACCAGATCAAATTAGATTTGATCTCAACCAAAAATAGACATAAGAAAGGTGGTGTAGAGATACTTGGGTTAGTCTAACCACACATCAAATCAGATTTGGCATTGGGCTCAGGTGGCATAAAAAGAGAGGTGGCGCCAAGGAGAAATTCTTGTCCAACTAGGATTCATTTGTTTACTGATTTAAATTCAATTTAAATCTAATTTAATTCTAATTAATTTAGGATTAGTTAGTAAGAAAATTAAGTTTATTCTTAGTCTAATTAAAAATTTAATTAAATTTAAATTAAATACTAATTTAATTAAAAAATTGATTCAATCAAGTTCTAGTCAAAGTAGGAATTGTTTTCCTTATAAAATTGGATTATTTCATAAACCAATTAAGCTTGATCTAATCAAATCTAAACTAATCTAAATTGAATCTAATTTAGTTAGATCTAATTTAAATCCCATAGCTTAATTAGATGAAGCCAGACAGTAATCTAATTGTTAATTGATCCTCCTATAATTCACTAACACTTAGTGAATCTTTCAATTGTAATTTTTGTATTAGATTAATCATCAATCATATTAATAATTAAATCCTATTGTGATTCATAATTGTAACTCAACTATCTGATCCATCAAAAATCTCTATTGTATGTGACCCCATAGATTCTATTCTGTCGGGTAGTGAAATATACCAAGATCTCTATCATAATATCATTGAAACTCTTTTCAATGGGTCGGAATGATTTCACTCTCACTCAACAAGGATTGTTGATCCAAAATAATCTTAGTGAGCTCTCATAATCCACCATTGACACCTAGTAGTATATAGTGCTAATCCAGCAGAATAAAAGTGATGAAGCTCTTGGTGTAGTTAACATATGATTCAATCCCTCTATTGTGAGTCTCGACCAAATGGTAGATCATGGATAAATCGTCAAACCCGATCATATAATAGATTCAATTAGCTCTAATCCAACTGTGATTCTCATAAAATTTTTTTCTATCAATCACACTGCTATGGCCATAGACTTAAGGACTCAGCCTCTCAAATCTCGTAGGACTACTTCTTTCTGCTAAGGTCAATAGATCTCTTCTAGATGTGCACCCTGCTCCTACTATGGACCAACTATTGCTAACATCCACTACAAGAACTCATTGAGATCATATTTCTATGTAGTCAAACTCCAGCAGCCTCACTATAAGTAGCTATGGCATTGTAGATTAAAAGACCAGTCACACTACTGCAGCATCGAGAATGTCATTAACGAGTGAGCAAACGTCCATGTGACTTCTCGTGTTAATCATACTCAGTGCTAGTTATTCTTTAACAACCACCTACACTCTCGCTCCAGTGTCCCTACACCGCAGACTTGAGACTCATCTGTCTAAAAGAAGCAATCTGTGTACCAATTTGTCCAGATCAATCATCATCCCTATGAAATCCTATGACCAGGAGCAGTTTAGAAATTAACCATAATGAGACATGCCTCAAATTTTTAATCCTTTGAGAATATGTGTCATTATCTTGTTAATCCCTTAGATGATTCATGGATATATATACAATATGAATGAAAATAAACTATCCATCAAGTATAAAATATATCCTAGAAATATGATGCTCAGCCAAGATTGGCTTCTATGACATACATCTAACGGTACAACCTGATTAGCCCTTACTGCGAGTATCACGAGTAGGTATCAATCAAATCTAGGTGAAGAGCATCAAACTGCTGTGAAGAACATTCTTAAGTACTTGAGAAAGATTAAGGATTTGTTCTTAATCTTTGGAGGAAGTCCTGAGTTGCGGGTTGAGGGATGTACTGACTCAGACTTTTTGTCTAATCCTGATGATAGAATGTTTACATCAGTGTGCATATTTCTATGCACTGGTGGTTCTGCTAGCTAGAAGAGTTCCAAGCAGTCTATCAATGCGAATTCTACAATGGAAGCTGACTATATTGCCACCTCGAAAGCTGCAAAGGAAGCCTTCTGATATAAAAAGTTTGTTGCGAAGCTTGGAGTGATGCCATCAGATGCCATCTCTTTGTACTACGACAACAACGGTGCCATAGCCCTCGCTAAGGAGTCTAAGTCTCATTAGATGTCCAAGAATATTGGGTGGTGATTTCACATTATATGCGACTTTCTCGAGAAGAAACATGTCAAGATTTGAAGAGTAGACTCCGCAGACAATATGACAGACCCACTGACGAAGCAGTTGAGCTAGCCAAAGATTGAAGCCCATCTTGAGAAGATGGATCTTAGGTATATGGCCAATTGACTTTAGATCAAATAGGAGATTATTAGAAGCATGACCTGAAAAGCTAATTATTGGTTGACACATTATATTATTCTTGGACATATTTTGTACTCAATTTATTGAATTAATTAAATATATATTTTCTTATCCATTCATGTGTAATGTGTTTGTGAATCATTTAAAGAGTTAATGGATAATGATACATATTCTCAAGAATTGAGAATTTCAAACATATGTTATTATAGTTTAACTCCTAAATTATTTCGATCATTGGATCATCATGAGGATGGTGATGGATCCATCAAGATTGGTGCACGGATCACATCTCTTTCGGATAGATGAATCTTGAGTTTGCAGTATAGGAATACTGGAATGAGAGTGCAGGTAGTTGTTAGAGAATAACGATATTGGGCATGATCAGGAATGAGAAGTCACTTGGATGTCTACTCACTCGTTAGTGACAATCTTGATGCTATAGTTGTATGAGTAGTTCTTTGATCTGTAGTAGCTCGGCTACTCATAGTGGAGTTGCTATAGTTTGACAATACATAAATATGGTCCCTAGCCATTCAGAGCCTTATGGTGTTCATTGGCTACAGTAGGTTTGTTGTAGGAGTAGGGTGTGCACTCATAGGGGATCCATTGGCTTTGGTAGTTGAGGAGTAGTTCTATGCGACTTAAGAGACTGAGTTCTTAAGTCTGTGATCATAGCAATATGATAATGGAAAGGAGTTTTCATAAGATTCATGATTGGGCTCAAGCTAATTAAGTTTGACATATGATGGATGCTTAGATTTTGATGAGTTTTCGTAACCTACTTTCTATTCGGACTCTTGATAGAAGAACTGAATCACATGATAACTACACCTATAAATTCTACTTTTAGTTTTACTGAATTATTATTACATATTGCTAAATATCACTGATGGATTGTGAGAACTAACTAGGATCATTCTAGATCGATGATCCTTGATGGGTGTGAGTAGGAATTATTCTGGCCCATCGAAAAGAGTTTTCAACGTTATCTTGATAGAGATCATTGCAAGTCTCACTAGCAGACAGACTAAAACCTATGGGGTCACACATAAAAGGGGTTGACTAAGTCATTTGATTGGATCATGATCAAGTTATCAATTGGATTGATGATTTGGATCAATTTGCAAAAGTTACAAATTTAGTAACTTCTAATTATTAGCATTAGGGACTTAATTATAAATGTTACAATGTAAATTGACCTAATTAAATTATAGATCAAGTTCTAATTAATTTATATCAGATTTAATTTAATTGAGCTTGACTTAATTTAAGGCTAATTGGGTTTAATAATCCATGTTGGACTTAGATTCCAATCCTATTTGGATTAAGATTGATAGTCTTTTCGAATTGGATTCGAATCGGTTTCGAATTGGATTCAAACCAAACCCAAATTGATCCTATACCTCACCTAATTAGATTAGGTTAAGAGGATCTCAGTTTGACTAAGATTCTCTCTCCTATTCAGCATGGGAAAGGAAGGAGGTGGCGCCCTTCTCCTAGCATGCATAAAGGAGGGGTGCCAATAGTTGGCACCACCTCCATTTGAGAATCTCTCTCTTAATTTATTTTGGAAATTAATCAATTCCTATCTAAATGAGGATTAGATTGGAAATTTTCTTTAATTATTTCCTTTATTGTGGCATGGAGATTGAGGAGGAATTTGATTCCTCCTAGGGTTTGGGCATGGGCCTCCTTGTGGCCGCCCACCCTTGCACCTATAAGAGGGGTGTTCTACCTCTTGGACACCCCAACCTTTCCATCAAGTTTTCATGATAAAAAAAGGGAGAAAATAAGATAGAAATAAGAGAAAAAAGGAGATAAAAGAAAGGAAAGAAGAAGAAGAGAAAGGGTTCTTTTCTAGCATCTTCTTTGAGGTCTTGCATGAAGGTGTTCGTGCAGTCTTCTTCTACGACAAGATTCAATCCTACAGAGCAGATCTGAAGAGACTAGCACCTTAGTGATCAAGAAGGCTTCGAACTCACCTCAGCTTTGTATGGATATCTATAGAGGCCAGGCACATACGTGGCTACAAACAGAACTAGGATTCAATCCAGATCTAGCTTACAAGTGGATAGCGAATCCAATGTAAGATTTTAATCCTGTTTATTTCGATTTTCAGATCTATAAATCTGATTTTATCATGCATGTTAGATCCCTTTTAGGTGATATTAATGAGATCTACGGCATGTAATAGGTTAAGTTTTAATCTATGCTTTCTGCTGCATGTTCATGAGATGAAAAGAATTTTACATACTGAAATCACCTCAATCCTACATGCGCCCCACTTCATTTTAGCACCAAAAGTCCCTAACCACTTGGACTTTCGATTTCTTGGCATGGATGAGGCTTGAGGCATCCCACTTTGGGCTATCTCTAGATGGCTTGACCTAACCCAAGTGCTCATCAAATTGAGTTTGCCAAATAGTAAGGTTTGAGATCAAATATGATCTCCCAAGGAGCTAGGTTTCCACATGTGCTAACATGCTTACCAAAAATCCGATTAGATTTAAAATTTCAATCAACCATATCAAATGGATCTTTGATTAATTTTCTTATGTGTATGATCCATTGGATTCTACATCTAGCTAGCAATAGCTCCGAGTGCAAGTTGACCTAATTTGATTAGAATCCTTTCAATCAATTAAGGTCCAAACTATGCTAATTAGAGTTCAATAATTAGAACTCCTTCTAATTGGTGATCGAATTAAATTCTTAATTTGATCAAACCTACAAGACAAGATTGATGCCTAGCAATGTATCATGACTATCCAGAAGATGTAAAATTTGATAAAAATATTAAATATATCCTTCAATAGTAAGTTACCGTACAATTCAATCCCTCGATCATCCCGCATTCCGAATACATTTATGAGTATAGAATCATGTCAAACTCAAATACATATGCATATGATTCTTCATCAATCAGTGATGACTTTGATGATGAAATATTAGAAATCTTTTCTAATCTTCATCCTACTTTAGTCAAAGACTTTATGAGTCATCTAGAGATGAGAATGTACAGAATATCATCTCCACTTACTAGGAGTGATCAATTTCTTGTTGACTGAGTCACAATCTTCATACACACTATATCATATCTAGAACATCCCATACATGTCTTAATGTCATATCGGGTATGAATAAAAATATAGATTCATATGCATAAAATTCCATAATGGTCTCAGGTCTAAGGATCACTTGCACAACTCTTACTTAGAGAACCATCTTTTGATATGCAAGTAAGGCTCCATAAGATGTTCTCCATCGATGAGTCAATTCAGTGAACTCATTCCCTAATGAGCACCCACATACTTGTATTAGTATCTCACACAAGTGACTTATGAAATTAGCTACCTTTCCATTGAGTATACATAGAATGTGCCAGTCTATCCAGAATATTGATCTCTAACTCAATATCTCTACGATAAAACTATTTAAGATTAAGATTTTGGGATTTTATGTTTCATAGGCATGAACTCTTCATGACCCTAAAATCATTGTCCTATTCTATAAGGTTCATCATAATCTTAAACATAATAAGATGCTACTATAATGATAAATCAATACTTTATTTTATTAATAAATGAATAATGTCATTACATGAGTTGAAAGATTACAAGAAAAAATGCCTTTGCATCACTCATGCAATTGGCTTGTAGGGCACTTTTCTTTCAGACTGAATCTAGTTCATCTGCTAATTAAGGATTTCAATATGTTGTAAGCAGTGTTGCATTGGGCTGTAAGTGATAGGCATCTCAATTTTTGGATATAAATAATATTGATTTTGCCACTTTATTTCTGTACTTACTTTTGAAAGGTATAAATGGTGGTCCCATTGATGTATTACAGAGTTAGAGTCAGGATAAGGATTACCATATGATATTGTATAATGAATGTGGTCTTGCACTGTTATCAATGATAATATATTTTCAAATGTTTCATATTAGGTGGCTGAAATCTTTAATTTGCATACAGTTTAGATTTTGATGAATTACTATTGAAATTCAAAAAGATAACTTGTGCAGTGTATATCTCATTCATCCATGAACTTTCTAACTTATTTTTATTTGGTCTTCAATGTTACTGCTATAACATATTTTGTCTTGTCATGTTTTCAGTTACTTCCATAGCATTATTGCATTTTTTCTGAATTACTGTTGAAATTCAAAAGAGTAGCCTATGTAGTGTATATCTCATTAGTCCTTTAACTTTCTGAATAATTTTTATTTGATCCTCAATGTTACTATAATGACATATTTCATCGAGGTCCATTTTTGGTTACTTCCACCGCATCATTCTATTTATTGGTTTGCAGCATAATTTAGAATAAAATTGATAAATTTAGGAGCACAAAAATATTTCATTTGAAATTGTAGATGAGTTCATTACAAACATCCTATTTAACAGCCATGAACCTCCCACATTACCCACATCAAATTCTCTAATTATATTTCAAATTAATGCATCCCAAGGTCCTACTACTGATTCTTGGCCATCAACATGCTAAGAATGAACCAAGTAAACAAAAGCATTCCCCAATACATCTTCTCTTTGGCATAGAAGCATCCCATATGGTCCACCATCTCATCCATTTTCTTCTTAAGTCGATTGATGACTACCTTCCCACGAGGACAGATTTCATCATCATACCATTCAGAGTAGCCACAAGACAAATACCTCCCTTATACAAAAGCACTTATGAGAGTCAAAAATAAAAAAAAAATATCAGGTGGATTAGGGAAAAAATAACTCATACCCTAAATCATGGTTAACCAAGAACCTTCGATCTATGTTTTTGTTTGTCTATGAGGTCCTTATTTGAGTCCGTTGCCCATAAAAGCAAAATCTTTCTCCTTCATTATTTGAAGTCCTCGATCAATGAGAGCCAGTAGATCTAACTGTTGAACTTCTATCCATGGAGATTGCAGCTGGAAGATGGCTCACGTAAAGAGAGACCATTCATTTCATAAGACATCAAATAGAAATGAGGGAAATAGGGTTCTAAAAATAACACATACACAGATCGAGGACCTGCATAAACCTAAAATGCATACCTGACTTTGATGGGAAAGAAATATGCTAAAGAAATTGGGAAACGAAGAAATGCCGACCAATGAACAAATGAATGCCGAAGATCGAGGAAGAAATATGTTGGAGACCATGGCAAAAATCATCCCTCTTGTTCGAAGTGGGGAACCACGTGGTTACAGATCGAAGAAGAAGAGGATGTTAGGGATTCTAGCCAAGTCAGCATCTTTTTTAAAAAATTTAATTCCACATCAGCACCAGCTGAGAAAGATTGTCCATGTATATACTATTTTTTTGTTAGATCCGACTTTCGATGAGATAAAACCATCAGAATCATACTTGAGGGCAACATTAAATCGATTCAAATAGTTGGGAGACTAAAGTTTAAGATTTTGTAGTTTAGGGACCTCAAACATAATTTATCCTTTTTTAGGAGAATTTTTTTGGTAGAATGAATAATATTTAAAATGAACAAAGGAATTAATTAAGGATGGCTGAGTATGATAGAGATCCTAAGTTCAAACAATTAAAAAGTATTTGTGAGACATTGGAAAAAGGGGACATATATATATATTTTATATTTGTACTACTTCATGTTCATATTGGGTTAGGTTGCTCGATATCTCAACTCGAACCTAGCTTGAATTTCAATCAACTTGGGATTTCAACTAAAACCAACACAGACCGTTGTTAAACACACTCTAGCCTCGTCATGGCCCCAGCCCAAGGTTGTGAGTTTAGGGGTCATGGCAACTGCTGCATATTAGAGTTGTCAAAATTTGATGGACCGGGTCGGGCTAGGCCCACAAAAAATGGGACAGCATATGGCTGGCCCAGCCCAGCCCTTTAAGAGCCATGGGTCGGGCTGGGCCAGCCCATCACTACTGAATAAATTGGGACTTTGGAGCCTGAAGAGAGATTGAGAGAGCCTGAGAGGGAGAGAGAGCCTTAAGCCTAGAGAGTGGAGGGAGCCCGAAGGGAGGCAAAGATCGGGTGTCGGTGCATCACCATTGATGCTGTGGTCGGATCGGAGAGCCTGGAGCTTAGAGGGGGCATGAGATTGAGACAAGATCAGAGGATGTGGTGATCAATGGGAGGAAGGGAGGAGGGGGCGTATGGAATACCTCTTGTGATCGGATCTGACTCGTCGTGATTGGATCTAACTCGGAGGTTGCAATGCCATCGACGAGGAGGAAGAGAAGGAGGGAGATCAGCTGGAGGTTAGATGGGGGGCATCCATCGATGGAAGGAGGAGGGGGCATATCATGATCGGACTCGGAGGCCGAAGGCGGCTGCACCGACGAAGGGGAGAAAGAGAATGGGGGATTTATAGAGCTGGGAGGTGAAAGGGAGAGGAACCGATGGAGGCGGTCATCCAGCGGGCCTACGACAGCGGCGATGTGGGGCTCTATCTGAAAATGAATAGGATTTTATTTCTTAAATTTTTTTAGTTTCTTGGCCAACTGGGCTAGCCCAGCCTGACCCATCTTAGCCCTTGGGCTGCTGTGGGGTGGGCCAAAAAGCCCGATTGTTATTTGGGCTATTAATATAGCAACCTAGCCCACCCCATTTGCTGAGCTAGGCTAGACCGGTCCTGTGGGTGAAATCTATTTTGATAGTCCTACCACATACTTATAAAAAACTCTCTCCACAAGCATGCAAGGTATTCTAAAAATGATACCAATGCATCACAATGAAATTCATAATAAATTAAATCTATTTAACTAACTAAAAATCAACTTTAATCTTTTACAAAATTCTAATGATATTAAAAAAATCTTATATCAATTAAATTTTAAATAATAATTCTATAAAACAAATAATAAGTCTATGTCTAAACTCAGTTGATATTGTCGACTCTTACTTCTAACTCACTCCCAAAGAAGTACCCACATCCATAATTAAAATCTAAATCTAAAAAATAGAAGAAAGAAGTGATGAGCTTGATAGCCCAATAAGTAATGAATATCTCAATTAGATATTTCAAATATTATCATAAGATATGATGTTTAAAATAAATACCATGAATAAACATAAAAACATATATTCCATGCTGTTGCCCAAGTATGGCTACCCAAGAGGGAGGTGAATTGGGTTCTTTAAAAATTATAATCAATTTAAGCTCTAAACAATTATGTACTTCAAATTAAACTAACGTCAAATTAAACTAACTTGAATGTTTGTGGGGAATATGCAATGTGTAGCAGCGGAATTAAGATATGGAACAAGCAATGCAAGTATTAAGGCTAAGCTAAATAAGTGATAAAACAAATAAAGCAAGAAGTAAAAGCACGACATAAACACACAAAATTTATAGTGGTTCGGTGCAACCCACACCTACGTCCACTCCTCAAGCTTCCCTTGAAAATTTCACTATAACCCTTCCTTGATTATAGTGTGTTTATTTTTTTGGGCTCACAAACAAACCCAGTTAGTTTTTTTAGGATCACCAACCACAATCTTACACCGATAGTTTTCCAGACTCACTATCAACGCAGTTGGTTTTAATGTTGGCTCGCCAACCATAACCATACATTCATCCAATTACGGGCTTGAACCATACTTAACCCTCAGTTTCTTTCTCCCAAAAAAACTTGTAAAGAAAATAAAATACAATGAATAAAATCCAGCATAAAAAAATAAAAAATAAAATCTCTTTTGAAGCACGATGAAGATGCCAAAGGATTGCTCTTTGATGCTTGGCTTTCTCTTCTTTGAATGTTGAGAGGATGCTTCAAATTTTGTAGATGATCACTTTTGTATGGCCTCTGAATTTGATGCTTGATTTCTTTCTTTACACTCTTTCTCTTGGATATTCAATGAAGCTCTCAATTTTGAATGATTTTTCTTCAATCCATTTTCTTGCTTTTTTTTTATTCTCCACCTTTAAAAATAGACTTAAGAATTGGCTAGAGAAGAGATTCTAACCATTGGAGATGATAAACTAGCTGTTGGAGGGCATTTGGGGCAAAAAACTGAAGTTTTCAAAAACTAGCCATTATAGTGACTTAGTTGACGAATTTTTTCTAAGTTAACTAAGTCCCTCACTAGGTCAACTCAAAATCTTCTTAGTCGACTAAGTATCAGGCAACTGAAAAATTAGCTTTCTATAACTTTCTATCTTCTGAGACTAGATCGACTAAGTCTACTAATTTCAAATTCAACCTTTCTATCTTTTCTTTCATTGAGACTGGGTCGGCTCAATTTTCACTGGATCGACTCAGTTTGCATGCCTAAGTTCTTTAACAGCCTTTCTTCACCAATTTGATTTCTAGGCTAGGCTTGCCTTCTAAATTTGATTTAATCTTCATTAAAACTCCTACAATCATCTTTGAAACACATGATTAGTATCATCTATACTCAAAATTTTAGAATCATCAAAATCAATCCTAGGGTCAACAATCTCTTCCTTTTGATGATGACAAACTTTAAGTACATGTGCAATAAAAATAAATAATATGTTTCAACCAAATTGAATTATGAAGTGATAGAATAAATACATGTGAATTCACGCTTCATGTATATTCTTAATTAATTTTAATTCATTGAATATTTTACATATACTCATATTAAAGATTATGTTAATTCAAATCTATGAGTATTAAGGTCTCAATCATCAAGTTAATGAGCATCTTAAGCATTAATCCTTTAAGCATATACTCACCATCTCTCTCCCTCTTTTGACATCATCAAAAAGGTCAAAGGAAAGCTTAAAAATATCATCAAATAATTCAATCAATATTTTGTAGATCAAAATCAAATATGGCACATCAAAATCATCAAGACATGTATCAAATTCAGAACTTATTGCACATCTTTTCTTTTAAAGAAAATTTGTCTTTTGAATTCAAAATAAGTTCTAAATATTTTCAATTCACTATAACTTCAAAAGTGATTTAACAAAAAATTAAGTAAATAAAATAGAATAAACATATGAAAGCTCAAATCATAAAAAACATGATATAATTGTTTAATGATCTAAGTTCAAAAATCATTTTCTCTCAAAATAAATCAACTAGAATTCTCAATCAAAACAAGATTAAGTTCTAGAGCCATTTTTCCCACTATTTTTAAGGGTTAATACTAGAAAATTTATTTTCTCAATTCTTCCCCTTTTTCTTTCAAATTATGCATATTCATTTAATTTTAAGAGAAGAAGCCTTACATTTTTCTCCCCCTTACTTTTGCAAATAAAGCCATTTAAAATTAAGCAAAATTTAAGTATCAATTGAGTGTACTAAGTATCAAACAAGCATTCAATTAATTCAAATATCAAGATTCACTCAAGTTGGCATCAAATTTTTAAAAATTTGCTTTTCATTAATTTCCAAGGGATGTTTACATAAGATGTTTACAATAATAACAAACATCTAAAAATCCAAAAAGTATAGCATGCACACAAGTAATACATTATCTAATCAAGCTTATTTTAATTTAAGTTTCACAAGTTATAACATGATATGAGGGGTTATAAAAGCATGCTGAGTTTAAATAAATTTATGTTCACAATAATTAGAATGATTCAAGCAATGAGGCATTCAAGTCATTGAGTGAGATTATTGCAAGCACTGAAGAATCATCAAAATCAATCATTGATGCAGAATAAATTTAGCAAATAATGATGGTATGATGTGAAAAAGATTTAGCTTTTATCAAAAATTACCATCCATCCATTTTAAGTCCTAAGCATCCATTTTTGAAAATTTCTTTCATGCCATAGGATGCTTGGCATACCTGCAAAATCATTTTATAATTCTTAGTACCCAAGCTATCTTGGATCTATTGAGGTTAGAGCACATGGTTCCTTTTGAAATCCAAATTTATTTTACCGAAGTGTGGCCGATTTTCTTAATATTACATTTGAAAATTTTATGGCCTACTTGGTTGCACCTAAAATAAGTAATATGATGATTTTCATTTAAAGTTTTATAAACATCTTTTTAATAGGTAGCTATTTTCTTGAAGATTTAAGATCAGCATTAGCTTTATTGAAAACAATCCTTTTGTTATTTACAATTGATTGAAGATTTTGAAAACTTAATGTAAATTTATCTACAAAAGACTTTAATCTTAGAATTTCTTCTTTGTTCAATATTTTCAGCAATAAGATCATTATTTCTTCAAACTAACATTCTTTCCTTCAAAAAATATTCTTTTCATCAACGAAAATTTTAACTTTTCATATTCCTCTTTTAACTTAACATTTTCTTCTATCAAAGATATTTCAGATTTCAATAATTTTCTTTTCTTTTTCTTTAGCTAAAGATAGATTTAATCTTTTAAGCTCTTTATATTTTAGCCTTATCTCTTTAAAATTATCCATAAGCTCATGAAAGGCATCAAGTAATTCTTCAAAGATAAATTTGAAAGAGTTTTCAATATTTACCTCATCGTTATGAGCCATGAGAAAAAGACTTGCAATATCTTCTTCATCATTTTCTTTCTTTGCTTTGCTCCCCCTTAATTGATGCTTTCTTTCTCCTTTGTGTTTTCATCCTCATGAGTCATGAGGCATATGTTGGGGTGAGCTTCCTTTTCTTCTTGAAAGCTTGATTCTTTTTTTATTTGTTCCCTCAAAGGTTATTTCCAATTTTTTCATACCTCTTTCCCAAAATGCAAGAAAAACCAAGTTAAATTCATTTAAATCTAATGAACAATAAAGTATATTCATGACTTTAACATTAAATTGGGTTATTTCTCTATCATACTCTTTCAATACTTTGGGGGTGTGTGAGCCATCTATTATAATCTTCTATAAATCATAATCTTGTGCTTGTATAAAAATTTTATAGATGTTTTTCAAAATATATAGTTTGTGCCATTAAAAAGTAGAGGTCTTGAAATTGATTGTCCTTCACCCGACAAAAAACCAAATGGATCAGCCATGAGATCTTTAAATCTAAAATTTTAAATCAAAAAATCAGAGCACCTACTCTAATACCACTTGTTACCCAGGTATGGCTACCCAAGAGTGGGGGTAAATTGGGTTCTTTTGAAAATTCTAACCAAATTAGGCTCTAAACAATTATGTTCTTCAAATTAAACTAACTTGAGTGTTTATAGTGAATATAAAATGTGTAGCAGCAGAATTAAGATATCGAATAACCAATGCAAGTATTAAGGCTAAGCTAAATAAGTAGTAAAACAAATAAAGTAAGAAGTAAAAGCATGACACAAACACAGTTTATAGTATTTCGATGCAACCTACACCTACGTCCACTCCCCAAGCTTTTCTTAAAAATTTCACTATAATCCTCTCTTGATTACAGTATGTTTGTTTTCTAGGCTCACAAATAAACTTAGTTAGTTTTTTCAGGATCACCAGTCACAACCCTACACCAATAGTTTTTCGAGCTCACTATCAATCTAGTTGGTTTCAACCTTGGCTAACCAACCACAACCATACACTCATCCAATTACAGGCTTGAACCGGCCTTAACCTCAAGTTTCTTTCCCCCAAAAAAATTTGTAAAGAAATAAATATAATGAATAAAATTCAGCATAAAATAATAAAAAAATAAAACTCTTTTGAAGCATGATGAAGAGGCTGAAGGATTGCTCTTTGATACTTAGCTTTCTCTTCTTTGAATGCTGAGAGGATGCTCTAAATGTTGTGGATGATCACTCTTGAATGTCCTCTGAATTTAGTGCTTGATTTCTCACTTTTCACTCTTTTTCTTTGATATGTGTTGGTGCAAAATTTCGCTGGCGTCGGAGAAGCTGGAGTCGAGGGAGTCGAGGGAGCTACCAAAGAAGTCTAAATCGGAGTTGGGGTTGCTCCAGCAAGACCCTCCGACGCTTAAGTCAATACTCTGCCTCAACAGGAATGGAGTGCTCGAATGGAAATTTTAGCAGAGTTTTGAGATAGAGTTTTTAGCTTAGAAAGAACGTATCTGGGGGTCTATATTTATAGACCGAGAGCGTAACTGATTGACAGCGACGTTTGTAACCACCTGGTAGTGGGCCGCTCGGGGCCATGCGAAGTTTGTTACAGAGAGTAGTGGCGTCAGGGGTCGTTCAGAGCCGCGTGTAATCTGTTATGGTGAGTGGAGTGATGTCCGTTGTCGTAATTTGCCAGAGAGTGGTGGAGCCGCGTGGAATCCGTTACAGGAAGTGGAGCAGAGTCGTGGCCATCATTGTGGCTTGCCAGAGAGTGGCGGAGCCGCATGGAATCCGTTGCAGAAAGTGGAGCACAGTCGTGGCTATTATCGTGGCTTGCCAGAGAGTTCGGGCCTGTCGAATGAAGCTCGGGTGGGACATCTGAAGGAGCGGGGCAGCTCTCTGTCTAAGAAGAGCTCGGATGTTTTCGAGGTTGCTGACGTGCCCACTGTCGTTGGGTGCTTGGGGTGCTGATGCTGCAGGCAGAAATCATCTACTGTAGAAGCTCGGACGGAGACTATCTGTTGGTGAAGCTCGGCTTCATTAAGAATTCGACAAAGGGTTGACCGGTTGTGGACGTCGGATGGCGCTGCAGGGGTTCATACGCTGGAGGAGCCAGGAAGGTTGGCGTTGTTCAAGTCCGCCTGACATTACTGAAAATTGATGATTGAGGGGGGACACGGTAGACACCAAAGGCGGTAGACCGTTGTAGAAATCTAGCTGCTGGAGCCCGTCCGTTGTAGAAGTTCGTCCGGGATCTGTTCGCTACGGAGGTTCAGGCGGGGTCCGACTCTTGTAGAAGTCCGGATGGGGATCGTTTATTGAAGAAGCCCGGCTGGAGTTTGCCTGTAGCAGAAGTCCGGAAGAAATTTGTTTATAATGGAAGTTCGGAATGTATTCGCTTATAGTAGAAATCCGACGCGAGCTGCTTGTAGTAGAAGTTCGGAGTAGACCGCTCATGATAGGGGTTCGGAGTAGATCGCTTGTAGTAGAAGTCCGGAGTAGAGGCTTTGCGGTAGAAATTCAGAGTAGAGAGGTCTTACGGTAGAAGTTCGGAGTCTGTTCGTTGTAGAAGTCCAGATGAAGCCCACCTGCAATAAAAGTTCGGGGCAGAAACCCGGCTCTCTCAGGAGCCCGGGCGAAATTTAGAAGGCGGTCGTCCGCCGTAGGAGCCCGGAGGCCATTGTAGAAATCCGCTGTTGGAGAAGTTCGTCCGTTGTAGAGATCCGCTGTTGGAGAAGTTCGGTCGTTGTAGAGATCCACTGTTGGAGAAGTTCGGATTAGAGTCGATCGTGGTTGGAAGAAATCAAAAGAGATTCGGAGACCAGTCAATCGCTGCGAAAGGTCGGCTGATAGTGGAGTTCAGAGAATATTTGGAGCAGTCTGGTGGACGACCGAAGGAGTTCGTCATTGGAGAAGTCCGGAAGGTTTGGTAGAAGCTCATCCGTCGAAGGAATTCGGCCGACATTATGGGAACTCAGCTGCCGGAGAAGCCCAGAAAGATGCCGCGCAAAGTCGGAAGGGTCCCGGAGGGCTGGCCTCTTGCAAACTTCGGCTGGAGGTATTTTATACCCAACACCAGTCCCCCTACTTTCGAGTTCGAGTTTCGAATGAAGAAAGTACAGAGAAGTTTTTACAACCGAAGTTGCTCTCTTGACTTCTGTGCGCAACTGCCCTCAGATATTTTGATATTTAATGCGCGCGTGCCGGAGTCTTTTCAAATCGAGGCAGTCCGAGGAGACTTTTTTGGAATTTTCGCTGGAGCGTTGCTCTATGTACGGCGTAATAATGGCTCTGTTAGCTGTCAACCATTTTTAGCCGCCTGCCGCGGTGAGTAGGACATGCGGCAAAAAATAAGTCGGTCAGAGAAGATCCGCGATCATCATTGCGTCGGATCTCGGGTCTATTTAAACCCGCCTTCCTTCCCCAAGGGTTTACCTCGCTTGGGAGTCCTATTGGTGCCCATCCTCTTTCTGAGGGTTCTGACCCTTCGCTGCATCCTTTTCAGCCCTAGGTGCCCTTCGAGTCGTCCGTCGTCCCATCTCTACATCTCTGCATCCTTCGGAGCATCTTAGGTTGGTTCCAGAACTTCTCTCTTTGTTCTTTCTTCTTATTTTCTTCTGTCATATTCCCCTATTTAGTTCTCCACGGACTTTCCGCCTCTTATTTCTTCGATTTTTTAGGGTTTTTGGATTTTTGCTTGATTCAAAATGTCTTCTAGTTCCTCCTCTTCTAACGGTTCTAGGAGTTCGTCTGCCTCGGTCTCCCAGAACCCTTGTCCCGTAGATGAACCCGTAGCTAGGGTGGAACCTCATTCGATCTTTACACCAGACGCCATTCCCTGTTCTCTGACTCTGGACGAACTCTCACTAATAAGGATTCAGTATGGAGTTCCTCCGGAGTATGAGTTGGAGCTTCTCGGTCCAGCCGACCGGGCTAGC
>KE507015.1:0-13708 GCA_000441515.1 Elaeis oleifera
TGGTGATCACAGAGTCTACAAGCTGCAAAGGTCTATATACGGATTAAAGCAAGCTTCTCAGAGTTAGAACCATCATTTTGATGAGGCAATCAAATCGTTTGATTTCATAAAAAATAAGAGGAATCATGTGTATATAAAAGGGTCAGTGGGAGCACGATAACATTTCTCGTATTGTATGTAGATGATATTCTTCTCATTAGGAATGATATTCCCATGCTGACCACGATCAAAAGATGGTTGTTCAAGAAATTCTTTATAAAAGACCTAGGGAAGTATCCAATATTCTTAGAATAAAGATCTATAGGGATGAACCTAAACGGATGCTAGGCCTGTCATAAAAGCTGTACGTAGAGAAAGTACTGAAGAAGTTCAGCATGAAAAATTCCAAAAGAGATCTTTACCTCTTAGGCATGGCATTAGTCTCTCCAAGATGATGTGTCCGACCATATCTGAGGAAGTACAGTGCATGAGTAGGATTCCTTACACCTCGATCATAGGGAGCCTCATGTATGTCGTGCTATGTACTCGATCTGATATTATCCTTGCTGTGAGTGTCACGAGCAGGTATTAGCCGAATCCAGACAAGGAGTACTGGATAGCTGTGAAGAATATCCTTAAGTACTTGAGAAGGACTAAGGATTTGTTCTTGGACTTTGGAGGAGATTCTGAATTACGAGTCGAGGGGTACACTGACTCAAACTTCATGTCTGATCTTGATGATAGAAATTTCGTCTACGTCAGGATATATGTTCGTTTGCAATGGTAGCATAATTAGCTGGAAGAGTTCTAAGCAATCCATCATAGCGGATTCGACCACAAAGGCTAAGTATGTCGCTGCTTCGGATGCTGCAAGGAAGGCTTTTGATTCAAGAAGTTTATCATGAAACTTAGGGTTATAACATCGGATGCCATACCGTTGTACTGCGACAACAATGGAGTCATAGTACTTGTTAAAGAGCCGAGGTCTCATCAAAAATTGAAGCATATCGAGCAGCGATATTACAGCATACGCGACTATCTCAAAAGAACATATCGAGGTGTGAAGAATAGACTCTGCGGACAACATGGCAGACCTACTGACTAAGCAGTTGAGCCAACCAAAATGAAAGTCCATCTTGAGAAGATGGGACTTAGATTTGTGGCCAATTGACTTTAATCCAAGTGGGAGATTGTTAGATGTATGTCCTAAAAGTCTATATGGCTGACACATTGTAATAACTCTAGGATATAATTTATACTTAATACATTGATTTGATTAATAAAAGATAATTATTTTCATTCAAGTGTGGTATGTCCTTGAATCATCCATGAAATTAGTTTTGATACATATTCTCAAGGTGTTGAAAATTAGAGACATGTATTTAATTTCTAAATGCTCCTAGTCATAGGATTATCATGAAGAGGTGATCGATCCGGATAGATTGGCACACAAATCACTTTCTTCGGGATAGATGAGTCTCTGATCTATAGTGTAGAGACACTGGGCGATGAGTGCATGTAGTTGTTAGAGAACAACTAGTACTGAGCGTGATCATATGAGAGATCATATGGATTTCTACTCGATCGTCAGTAATCATCTCGATACAGTAGTTGTATGAATGGTCCTTTGACCTGAAATTGTACTACTGTCCATGGTGAGGCTACTGGAGTTTGACTAATACATAAACATGGGTCTCAATGAGCCTTTGCAGTGGATGTTGGCGACAGTTGGTCCATTGTAGGGTAGGTGCACATCAAGATGGGATCTATTAATCTTGGTAGAAAGAAGTAGTCCTATGAGATTTGAAAAGCTAAGTCCGAAAATCTGTGGCCACAATAGTGTGATTGATGGAAAGAGTTTTCATAGAAGTCACAACTGGATTTGAGCTAATCGAATCTATCATATGACTGATGTTGAGATTTGACAATTTATCCATGACCTGCAATCTAGTCAGGACTCACGATAGAGAGACTGAATCACACATTAACTACACCTAGAGGTTCATTTCAGTTCTACTAGGTTGCCACTGCATACTGCTAGATATCATTGATGGATTGTGAGAGCTCACTAGGATTGTTCTAGATCGACAATCCTTGATGAGTTAGAGTGAAATTGTTCCGACCTATTGAAAAGAATTTCAATAATACTTTGATAAAGATCATTGTATATCTCACTACCAGATAGAATTAAATCTATGAGATCATACAACAAAGGGATTAGGTCTGAAATTAGTAATTGAGCTTATGCAGTGTCAATTGGGTTTAGAGAATCCGATTGAGTTCAAGATAACCTTGCTAGCATATGGTTGGACTCAATTTCTCTTTCCATTGAGATTTCTTATTTGATAAGATAATTTAAACTTAATTACCTACTAATAACCTGCATGAATTAGATTTATGAGACTCTAATTGTTGGGTGTCTAAGGTTATGGATCAATTAAATTAGAGTGCAAGTTCCTAATTAATTTTTTGATTGTTATTATGGGCGCTACCTTGATTTAATCAAGCTGGGCATGTTCTATGATTAGAGGGCTTATTAATATGATATGAGGCATCCCTTGGGTGCAAAAGAGGATGTGTTTAATTGGGTGCAAGGGCTCCAACAGTTGGAACCTAATAGCTTTCCTAATGTAAGTTAAAGAACTTAAGTTATTAGGAAACCTAAGGTAAGTAGGACTTGTATTATGAGATTGAATAGGATTCAATCCTCATGTCTATTTAAAGGGACCTCTCCTAAAGTCCCTAGAGTATCCAAACTAGCAGCCCGTCATGCCTAGAAGGTCTCCCCATGCCCTCTATTCCTCTCTTCTCCCCTTGGGCTTCCCACATGCCCCAACCTTTGGGACATCCCAAGTCTCCCATGTCCAAGGTGTTGGGCATCCTCTTCCTTGCTGGTTTCAAGATTGTAGCAGTAGTATATAGCAAGGGAGAAAAGTTAGAGAAGAGGAGAAGAAGAAGATCAAGGAAAGAAATCAAGTGTTGATCATGATCCAGACTTCGTTCAGATTCAGCTGACTGAATTTTCTTAGAGAAAAAAATTCAAATTCTAGAGGGCTGTTCCAGGCTGATCCTGAATGGATACCCGTAGAGGTCGGATACTTATACGGCTAGAAAATTTTTTTTCTCTTTCAGATCCAGATTTGAAGAAAGGGATTGCAAAACAGTTATGTGAATTAATCACAATCTGAATTTCAGCATATCTCAATTTCAGCACATGAACTAGATCCTTGTGGTTTTATATTTTTATGCATGCATGATTTAAATTAAAAGTATTTTAATCTTGTATTCCGCTACAGTGTTTAGAAATAAAATTTTGAAACACACATGCATGCCCAAACCTCGAATTTCAACATATTTTAAGACTAAAGATATCATTTTGTAATAATACAAACCTCTTTCGGTAATAAAGATAGTATTTTCTTCATCTTCTGATGCCATTTGGATTTGGTTATAGCTTAAGAAAGCATTTGTAAAGCTAAGGAGTTTGTAACCAGATATAGTATCTACAAGCTGATCAATTCTCGACAGAAGAAAACTATCTTTCGGACAAGCTTCATTGAGATCTTCGTAGTCAATGCATATCCTCTATTTGCCATTAGCCTTCTTGACCATAAAATTAACTATCCACTTCGGATACTGAGCTTTCTTGAAGAATCTTGCTTTTAGAAGCTTGTCAACTTCTTCATCGATGGCTTTTTATCTTTTCAGGATGAAACTTCTTTCTTCTGCTGAACAAGCTTGAAATTTCGATCTACATTTAGTTTATGAATAATCACATCGGCAGGGATGTCAAGCATTTCAAAAACCGATCAAACGAAGATATCAGCATTTGCCCATAAAATTTAATCAGCTTCTCTCTCAAGCCAGGTTTAAGATTCACAAGGATTTGGATCATTTTCTCTGGATCATCTCTTAAAGAAATGGCTTCAAGCTTTTCTGTCGGTTCACCTCGAATTTTTCCAACCTCATCCACTGCATCGGGTATATCAACTGGCATAGTTTCCATCAATTTGCTCATTTTAACAGAAATCATAAAACATTACCAAGCTACCATCTGATTGCCACGCATTTCACCAACTCTTTCTTAGTCAGAAAATGTACCAGTAGATGGTAAGTAGAAAATGGCCCTGCGAGCATTGAGATCAGGTCGTTCGAGAATAGCAATATAAGCAGATGAAACTCTGACTACCAAAAGGTAAGCTGCACCGTTGATTGCCTTGGATCCTGTCCCACTATAACTGATAAAGTAATTTCTCCTTCGGCTGCCACCAGATTTTTAAGAACCTGACGAGGGAGTACTGATCCGCCTAAGTTATCTGGCCAGATTCATTTTTGAGAAAGCATCATAGAACAGTATATCGACAGAGCTTCCATTATCAATAAGAACTCTTTTCACATCATATTTTGCTGTCATCATAGAGATGATGACAGTATCATTATGAGGGGTTTGGATCCTCTTTACATCATTTTGAAAAAAAAAAATATCTTCAGTTCTCGACCTCTTGGGAGATGGGTCATCGTGCTGGATAGGACGCCGGATATCATATTGACAACACTAGCAATTGGTCAATTATGATCATCAAAACTTTCTTTTGTTGGAAGTCTATATTCTATAGATTTGGTCAGTTTGATATATTTACCGAGGTAATCCTAACGCACCAAGGTTTCTATCTCATCTTGTAGCTGCTCGCATTCCTTGGTGTCATGGCTATGATCTCTATGGAAGTAGCAATACTTTCACTTGTCGCTCTTCTCTAGTGGGGCCCTCAAAGGATCAAGCCTTCAAAGATATCTCTCATCCTCAATCTCCATCAGAATCTGAGCTTGGAGAGTGGACAGAGAGGTATAAGAATTAAAATGTTGAGGTGGACTTCCCGACTTCGAATTTTTATAGGGTTGATTTGAATTTTCAGTCCACTCATCATTCTCTCTTGACCATCTTTTTCCATTCTTATCCTTCTTTGCCTGCCTTAAGATAGCCTCCTCCTTATTCTGGGCATATTTACGTACCCAATCCAGCATCTCATCATAAGTGTCCGAAAAGTTCTTGTTCAAAGAAAAACCAAACAATTGCTCCAGAGTCCCCTTTTCAAAGCAGACATGGCAACTGATTCAGTAAAATTTTTCACTTTCAAGGTGACCACATTGAAATGATCCACGTACATCCAAAAATCTTCTTCTTCCTACTGCTGAACAGAGAAAAGACTGTCCATATACCTCAAATGAGGTTTGTTAGTACCAAAATAGGTGACAAACATTCTCCCAAGTTGCTCAAAAGAAGAAATAGACCCTTGGGGGAGTCCAAAAAACCAAACCCTCGCTGTCTTCTTGAGGGTTGCAGAAAAAGCACCATCAAAAGACTTGATGGTAGGCATCTTGAACCAGTTCGAAACTGGTTGACTCAAGATTTTATGAGAAAAAGAAGATCGAAAATTGAAACTATCTTTATTCTAAAATCGACCCTTACCTGGAGCTCTATTAGATGCCTCTCAAGATCCAGGACCTTGTGCTCCGGGTCACCCCCTCTTTGAACTTTCAGAGAACTGGGGACAAATTCACTATTAACCTCATCAATGTGGTGTTTATCTTGACAGGCTGGTTGAGGGTTTTGCTGAGACAAAGTATTTGGAGGAGGAGCTTCTTTTGACGGTTGCTCATCTTCTTTTGAAGCTTTTGAATAGCTACTGTCAAGACTTTGACTTACTGAACAAAGAAGCTGAATTACTAAGGATCAACAACAATTGGCTGTTGAGGTGGCACCTTCGGTACTCCTTCTGAAATAGAGGGAGAGGGATGCCGAGCTTGTGCTTTGACCATCTTTTCCACAAAAGAAATTAGGGAGGGCCGTCCTTCCTGTAGCGCCAATCTGTTGCTACAGAGCTCAAAAATTGGAGTAAAGAGAATTGACTTAAGTGAGATTGGGCTGGAGCAATCCTTGCGATCTGGTGAGAACTCCTTCAATCTACAAAATTAGTCAAGAAACCGAGTGGGCATCCTCCGGTTCTTGACCCTCTGATGCTTAAGTCAGTTTTTGCCTTAAGAACAGGGGTAGAAAAGAGTGGAAGAGCAAGAGAAATTGGATTGAACTAGGAAAACTAGGTAGGAGTCAAAAGTCTAGCTTAATTTTCTACCAACAGAATTCTTCCTAGATTTAGAGAGCAGAACTTATCGATAGAAGATCCCTGATCCTCTATTTATAGAGGGGTTGAGGAGGCCGTTCCAAAGTTTGTTAGGCCATTAGAGAAGTTTGTTAGATAATTAGAGAGCCACTTATAAGTGAGCTGGCATACAGTTGTACATATGAGCACATGAGATCATGGCCAGCTATGGCCTGGTTGAGGAAATCATCATGGGCTTTTGCAGAATGGTGAAGTCTATCACAATAATAGCTCACCTCGGTAGATGATCGGGATGAAATAGAAGTGCCATAACATTCATCCTAGATAAAGAAGGTATCAAGATTCAGGTTGGTATATACCCAACCTAAGCATTTCTTTGTCAACTTAGACGACGTCGTCTGGATAGAATATAAGGATGTCTTTTGTGTAGCTCGGTAGAATACTGAGCTGAATCTATCAACAGGTAAAATCGATATGCTGGGATCTGGTGGTTTAAGATTGATATCTCTTTGATCTTGTATGATGATGCCATGTGTCTTGAAATTGGTTTAATGCACCAACACTCTAATACCAAAAATTGATGCGGGATATGATCAAGAATTTAGATGCTATGATTCTAAAGATGCGACATGCAATTTAAAATCTGTGCAGAAAGATTAAGATCATCAATTAGCTAATAATTCAATAGATAAATAGATCTATTAAAGTTTCTACCTTGATGATTAAGATATAATCAGATTAAAGCAAAGAAATTAACCAGATGGTGGGTGAATTCTAGATCTAAAGTTCTATGGATCGTAGATGATTAAGAAACCAACTATGATTAGGATATATCTTTAGATCTTTAACATGCAAATCTAATAATTAAGGAATAGGAACTTGAAAAGAAACTAATAATAATTTTAAAAGAAAATATCGATTGAAGAGATCTCACAAGAAACACATCAAATAAGCCCTGGAGGAGGGAGTTCAATTTCCTTGGAGATCAAAGGCATTCGCATTCCGGATTGATCGCAAGGAATCGTAATGCAAAATTTAAATTAGAGGGGAATAAAGAGGAGAGAAGGGAGAAAGTAGGGAGAGAATAAGAGGAAGAAGAGGGAGAAGAAAGAGGAGATGTGAAATATTTTATTCTCAAAAAAATTCTACATTATCTTTCTTTCTCTTTAACAAGCCTTTATAGGCTAAACTAAACATAGAACAAACCACTTGGGACTCTTTGTTGGATTTTGGTAGTACAGTGGAATATTGTTTCAAAAATTTTACATGCATAGAACTTTTGAAACAAGTTTTAACATTTAAACAGGCTAACCAGAACACAAACCCTAACAACTCCTTGATGATTATAATCAAACAATTGAAGCATGCAAAAAGACAAGAATTATATCTTTCTGAAGATGAGGATCAGGTAACTGAATGATCTCTATAAGACTCCAAAGTAGAAGCCCTCCAGTGGTGATCTACACGGGATAGATCAGGGTCCTTCCCAACTAGTAGGGCTACAGTCTTTCTTCACAAGAATCACTGCTGGCATTCTTCTCAAGGAATCGGTAGCACTACCACCTGTTTGCCTTCAAATCCTCCACCAGAGCCATGCTAGGAACTTTTCCTTACAAGAACTCTCCGCCCAAGAGTGATTTAGAAACCCAACAATTAGATTTTCTAAACCCTAGGACAAGCAACCCTTGCTTTCTATTTTTCACTCATCCCTTTTCATTTTTTCTCCCATTTTCTTTGTCTTTTCCTCAATTTTACTATCTTTTCTCACTTATCCCATGCCTAATCACTAGCAAAAGAGGCTTAAAACATCTCATGTACTGCCCCCTTTATAAGGAATAAAAGGGCACCTCCAAGAGACGCCAACAATTGGCATCTCATTGGTTTCACCAGTGAAATAAATCCAATTAAGAGAGTTTGTTAAGAGTTTAATGAGCAAATGGACTCTCCTTCTGCACACAACCTCTGAAGCAACATCATATGCCACCACCCCATAGGATTTTGCATGGAATAAATAGGAATTATGGATAGTGGTTAAGATACTTGTATGAGAAGGACTCTTCCTTCTCTCACACACAGATAAATATAGCGTCCCAAATTAAATGGCACGTAAGTTTCTTCACAAAGAAGGATTCCTCCTCTTCTGTGCTCACAAATTTTCAAGACAATCTGATGGCTCGTGGAACAAAGCAATGTGTGGGAATTTAAAAGAAATGAGGAGTGCTCCAGAAGGACTCCTCCTTCTGGATGCACATTAATATGGGATGCCCCTATTTATTTTGTGTGGTAATATGGTGTGGAGGAGGTGGATTCTAGATGAAACACTTTCAAGTGGAATGGTTAACCAAACCAGAAAACCAAATGTTTGAACCTAATCCCATTAGGTCAAGGCTTCAGGCTTAGGGTTAGCACAAACTCTTCTTTTGCACCAAACCGAATTAGAAACTTGGGTTAATCCATATAATAGCAATTAATTAATCCATAAGATTTACAGTAAATCTAATTAAATTAGATCAAGATCAAATTTTATTATGTGTGACCCATTGGATTCCATATCTAGCCAGCAGTGGACTCAGGCTTATGATTAGGTCAGCCTAAAGGCATTAATTAATCAAAATATCTTCTAATTAATTTTTGAATTAAATTTATTTAATTCTTATGAGTCCACAAATCAAGATTGACATCTAGCAATGTATCATGACTATCCAAAAGATATGAAATTTGATGAAAATATCAAAATTATCCTTCTGTGGTGAGTTACCATGCAATTTAATCCTTCGATCACACAACATCCCAGACAGATCATAGGCATGGAATCATGTCAAGCCCAAATACCTATCCATATGTATTTCGATCTAATGATGATGACTCGATTGATGAACTAATAAAATTTTTCTATTATTCATCTCTGCTCTGGTCAGAAACTCTCTGAGTCATCATCCTATGAGATCACATAAGATGTCCTCTCCTCTTACAAGAAGTGATCGATTCCATATTGATCACTCATAACTTTCATGCACACTTCACCAAATCCAGAACATCCCACATATGTCTCAAAGTGGCATGCTAGGGAATGAACCAAAGTAAGGATCTATATACATAAGGTACCATAATGATCTCAGATCAAAGGATCACTTGGAGCACTCCCATTGGAGAACCATCCGTCGACATGCTGTAAGGCTCCATCAGATGTTCTCCCTGTGGATTAGTTTCATAAACTCATTCTCTAATGAGAACCTACATCTTTGTATTAGTGTCACCACATAAAAATTATGAGATCCATTATCTTCTTCATCGAGCATACATAGGATGTACCAGTTTTACCGACATCATTAATCCTCGACTCAATGATCCAATGATTGGAAATATTTTAGATTAGAGCTATCAAGATTTTAGGTCTCACTAGCATGATCTCATCATGACCCTAAAATCATTGTCCTAATCTATGAGATTCATCATAATCATAAATAAATATGATGCAGCAAATGACAAAACATAATGCCTCACAAATAAAATAACCAATGTCAGGCAAATGAGCAGGAAGATAACACAAAAATAGTCTATCACATCACCCATGCGATTAACTTTAGGGCACTATTTTTCAATCTCCACTTACACTAAAACCAATCACCCCTATACCTAATACCCAAGCAATCAAGGTGGTGAACACACTACTGCTGTATCAAGGCTTAATGAACTGGTCCATTATGTAGTTCTTTATATCAATTCATTTTATAATCTAATCATGAATGAGGTGAAAGTACCTTAGGATGTGCGTGGGTTCCTGGTGAGATCACACCCAACTCAGCGATGAACTCTTTCATCAAGTGACTTTTCTTAGCAATCTTCACTAACAGTAACTAACTGAGTCAAACATAGTTTGCTATTGAAAACTCTTCCAATTCACTGCTTTTCTAGTACTTCTCAAGTATTTGAGAATATCTTTTACGATATTTCAAAGATCCTATCCTGAATCAACCTAAAATCAATGGTTATGCACATGGCATAAACCACATCAAGCTTGGTACATAATATACATGGGTAAGTAAACACTCTTACACTCATCCATGTTGAATCCCTTCAACATAAAATCTATGTACCTAGTTTGGGACAAGCCTAACAACCACTTGATCTATTTCTATAGATCTATGTAGTATAATGGATACTTCACCCAAGTCTTTTATGAAAAACTTTTAGTGATAAGCATGTCTTTGACTGGGTGCAACATCGGGACAACCTTCCCAATATACAGTATGTCATCCACATACAAAACCAAAAAGTCTGTGGAACTCCCACTTACTTCTTGCACACACACGGTTCATCCATATTTTTATAAAGTCAAATAATTTGATTATCTCATCAAAAATAGATGTTCCAACTTCTCGATGTCTACTTTAATCCATAAATGGATTTGCCCTCCTATTAGAGATAAACTCTAAATGGTGCGCGGCTATAGCAAGCAAAATCTGGGTTGACATTTCTGTTAGTAATCTATCAGGTCAGACCCATGATACTTAATCAAAGTCCATACTTGGTTGATGTACAGGGAGTTCTTGTCAGATTTCATGGCTTCAAGCTATTTGCCAGAGTCTCTACTTATGACTATTTCCTAATAGGTCAAAGAACATCATTCTCAATGATGTATGGTGTATTGTCATTCTTAATGACAAACCCATATATGAGTGGTACATTACATACTCTACTTGACTTTCGAAGAGGTGTGTGTCGTGGTTGTGCCTCCTCAATGGACACATCTGATCAAGGATCAACTTATGGATACTCCACAGGTTATCATGGGATAGTTCATAGTTCTTAAACTTCTCAAGTTCAATTATCCTCCCACTGCCCCCTTCTTAGATAAACTCTTTTTTTCAAAAAGTGGCATACCTACTGACAAAACACCACATACAACTCTTAGGATAACCTATAAACATAGACTAATCTGATCTAGTACAAAATTTATGTGCATCAACTTTTTTCATATAAGCTGGGCAACCTCCCTCTTTTCTTTTCATATCTCATATGGAGTGCTAGTAACAGATTTTGATGATACCTAATTCAAAACATATGCAACAATTTCTAGGGCATATCTCCAAATGAGATAATAAGGTCTGTGAAGCATATTAAGAAACACACCAAATCTTATATGGGGTGTCCATCTCTGGGCTGAGATGTTATTAGCCTTCGAATATCTATATGTACAAGGCCTAATATCTTGCTCATCTTTTTTTCATATTCAGTAAATGGGTTCTTTGTCATTTTGCTCATGAGATAAGATTTACAAGTTCTATATGATTCAAAATCATATAGATTAAAGAACTCTTCTTTGCATTACTCACGAAAGCAGAGAGTATTTGCAAGATCAAAAACCCTAGATGGGTGATCTGATCACTCGCTTAGGATAACTGAATTTTGATATGGATGGTGAGATGAGTCAGGATTTGATCCTGTAGTCACTCCCTAAATCCTTCTTATAGTTTGTCATAAACTATCATATGAACAAACTGAACACAAGCCTGCCTGAGCTGCTCAACATGTTGAAAATAGCTGAAAGCCATTTTAAGGGTGAAAAGCTTTTGTTCTTCTTATGGATAAGATATCCAAGAAGAAGGCAGGCTATAAGGGTTCAAATAAAAAAAAAGACAAATCTTAAGGCTAACATCTCAAAGAAAAAGATGAAGAGTGTCTCTACCAAAGATACTTGTTTCCACTATGGAAAAGAAGGGCACTAGAAGAGGAACTGCAAGCATTACCTCATAAGTTTGAAGCAAAAGAAAGCAAGCATTGCTAAAGATTTGTATATGATACAACAAATTTATCATTAAATACTTCAACTTCAGATTCTGAGATATTAGATACCACCTGTGGTTCACGCCTATGCAAATCGTTGCAGGATCTGCAGGAAGTAAGAAAACTGAATGAAGATGACTTCGTACTATTCGGTGCTAGTAGAGAGTCTATCAAGACCGAAGCCATAAGAACCATGCTATTGAAACTACCTTCGAACAAAATTTTAAATTAAAAGATTGTTATTGTATGCCTAATAGACTTGATGTGATCAAATCACAAGGCTTGCTATAGGACTTGATGTGATGTTGACTTAGTGATCCTTACGGCATGTTTAGATATGTTGCTTTATTGTGCAATCATAAGGATAGCATTATTCAGATATAACTATATAGAAATGAAGGGTAAGACTTAACTAAAATACAGTAGTTTGTTGTGCAACCACAAAGCTACATGTATTTTAAAGGCAAAAGTTATGTTGAAAATTACATGAGATACAATTAGAAAGAGTTTCTACCTATGAACTCCTCAAAAGTTTGTTGTGCAACCACAAGACTTTTGAAGAAGAATTGGAATCTCAACTCCACTTAGAAATCTGATGACAGGATTTCTCATTTTTCATACTTGAGGGCTATGAAATTCGCTAAATAAGTGGAAGACATGATTAGATAAAAGACCTCATCTAAATCATACATGTCATCTTGAGTAGTCTTTTTATGTTATTATTCTTATTTATTTATCTGCATCTTCACTATCACTGCTTGGTATGTTTTGATGCCTTTTAAATTGATCGAACTATGTGGACTAGTTGAGAAATCTGAGAATAGTTTTCATAAGATATACATATCCGAACCTTGAGTATCATCCTTGGGCCTGAGTTGTCATCGGTCCACATACAACTGTATGTACTAGGACTAACAATTCATTGTCCTCTCTCTATGTCCAAAAAATGGAGTCTTGGTCATCTTACTCATGAGATAAGATTCACAAGTTTTTAATGATTCATAATCATACGTGTTGGTGCAAAAATCTGTCGGCGCCGGAGAAGCTAGAGTCGAGGGAGTCGCGGTCGCCGTGGGGACCTGCAAAAGAAGTCTAAATCAGAGTTGGGGTTGCTCTGGCAAGATCCTCCGACGCTTAAGTCAGTTCTCTGCCTCCACGGGAATGGAGTGCTCAAATAAAAATTTTAGCAGAGTTTTAAGATAGAGTTTTTAGCTTAGAGAAGAACGTATCTGGGGGTCTATATTTATAGATCGAGAGCGTAACTGATTGACAGCGACGTCTGTAACCGCCTGATCGTGGGCCATTCGGGGCCACGCGGAGTTTGTTACAGAGAGTAGTGGCATCAGGAGTCGTTCAGAGCCACGTGGAATCCGTTATGGAGAGTGAAGTGATGTCCGTTGTCGTGACTTGCCAGAGAGTAGCGGAGCCTCGTGGGATCTGTTACAGAAAGTGGAGCAGAGTCGTAGCCATCATCGTGGCTTTCCAGAGAGTTCGGGCCCATCGATTGGAGCTCGACGGGGGCGTCTGGAGGAGTGGGGCAGCTCCCTGTCTGGGAGGAATTCGGATGTTTCTGAGGTTGCTGGCGAACTCACTGTCGTTGGGTGCCTTAGGTGCCAATGCTGCAGGCGGAGGTCACCTACTGTAGAAGCTCGGATGAAGACTTTTCGTTGGTGAAATTTGACTTCATGAGGATTCTGTAGAAGCTCGGGTGGCGTTGATGTGGTCTGTCCGCTGGAGGAGTCCGGAGAATCCTGTGGCAGTCCGGCTTGACACTGTTGGAGTCCGACTGACACTACTAGAGGTTGATGGCTGAGGGGGTACGT
>KE507016.1:15036-41398 GCA_000441515.1 Elaeis oleifera
TCAAGGTCAACAGTGCCAACCAGGGAGCCAGTCTGTGTATGCGTGCATGTATGTCTATATATCCTGCCCGCAGGAAAGTCTAATTCTTTAGGATTACAATGCATGCCATGTCAACATTAGTTTGCAACAACTTTTGTAGATTCCGCAGAAGATAATAATGGGCTTCAGGAAATTGGGTCACCATGCATGCGGTGTTTTATATCCATTAATAGAAGGACATGTACAGTGGGTCCATTTGCTATTATCGTTACTATCGGAACCTTTGACAAGCTCTCCCGTCTCTCTAAAATTCCAAGTCATGCCGCGTCCACACCCAGAAACATACAAATGAAATGCTGAAGAACCCGACCTATACATGAGATGTTAAGTACTGTAAGCTACATTACAGAGTGACTACAGCATTTTTATTTGAAGTTTGCTTTCAACCGAACTAACTTCGATAGAAAATTTTGTTCCATCAAAGAAAATTGAAAATTCTTTATATAATCAGAGTTAAAAAATACGTTCAAAAATAATTTCGAAGTCATCAACCCAAAGACAAGATAGATATCCTCCAGGTATATGCCAGAAATTTCAAAAAATCGAAAAAAAAAATTTATAAACCCATATGATTCTACAAATTTCAAAAAATTAAGGAAAGAAGAAAAAGAAAAGAAGGAGAGTACCAATGAAGGGAGAATGATAACAAAGATGTAGAGGCCGAGGCCGGCATCAGACGAGATAAAGAAGTGGGAGATTGGGCGAACAATGACGACGACAGCAGCGACAGTGAGTGCGGCGTGGACGGATGCGGCAGCAGAGAGGAGCAGCGGACGGCGGTGCGGCATGGACGGCGGGTGCGGTGCCGGCGGTGAAGAATCGCCGGATATGGGGGTCGGCGGAGATGGAGATGGAGGAATGGGTGGAGGGGCGGCGGCAGATAGATTAAGGCACGAGAGAATCGGGGTATTAATCGAACCTAACGACGCTTTTTAGCATCGTTAAATAATGACGCAAAAAAACGTCGGTATTTCTTATTTAACGATGCTTTTGCTAAAAGCGCCGGTGTTGAAAATGATGAAATTTTATGACGTTTTTAAGCGTCGTTGAATCACGACGCTTTTTAAAAGCGTCGGCAGGTCAGTGCAACCTGCCGACGCTTCCCAAAAGCGTCGGCAAAAAATGGTCGGTAACCCTCCCTTTTGCTGTAGTGTAACTTGGAATGATGAAGCAGAAAATAAGATATTTAATAGATAATTGATCAATATATTAATATGATATAAAATATTAAATATTATTATTAATTTATTATTTAATATTTAATATTTTTATATTTTTTTAAGAATTATTGATCATGAGGAATTATTCATAAACCAACCAGTAAGGTTTCCAATGAATATATATTATCGGCCCACAACATTTGCAGTGATTAACAATGGTGGATCCATGTTGAGAAATGTGGGTCAATTGACCCACATAAAATTTAAAATATTAAACATATATACATATACTATTAAAAAAATTAAAATTGATCTTATTAAATTTATGAATTGACCTCGTAACCCATGTAAAATTTTATAAGCAAAGAACAAAAAAATCACATAATAAAGTAATTATGATCCACAGTCTTTTCTTTAATAACTCAATATACCACTATCATGTATCATTTTCAAAATATAAAAATCGTGGAGGATAATTATAAAATAAAAATTTAATATATTTTGTTGATGTAAAATAATACTATATTCGATTTAGTTTTAATATTTTATTTTTATTTATATTTATATTGATCTCATAAAATAAATTTTGGATCTGCTATAGGTGACAAAACTCAAGACCAAACCCAAATTTTCAGTCCAAATAAATGCGAGACTCAGATCAAAAGATAGCAACAATACGGCCCACAAAATTAAGCCACGGCCCAAAGAACAAGCCGCGGTCCGCATGCGGCACACAGAAAAGTCTGCATGATCCATGCACGGCGTACAGAGAAACAGCTGCATGTCCACGTGGCACACAAGAACAGTAGCATGCGGTGTATGCATGCGGCTCACAAGCAGGCATGCGGACGCGGGGGCAAAGGCGAGTAGGTTCACGCGGGCATTCATGCGACGAACGGGTGCGAGGCCTTCATGCAAGCGCGGGCACGAGTTCATGCAAGGCTTGCATGAGGGCCTGAGATGCGATTCAACTGCCTGGGACTGGTCGAGGCGGTCTTCACACAGGTGCAAGTGTGTGCCTGGGACACGAGGGGAATAGAAAGACTTTAGGGTTTAAAGGGATTTTAAAAGTAGGTGGCTAGGATTTTGGGGTGATATAATCTAAGAAGGAAATATTTGAGACGTGAGAGATTTGAGGAGCTAAGAGTGTCGGATGGCTAGGACTCTAGGAGGTTTTGAAGACTATAAAAGAGATGTAGAGTGGCCTATGAAAGGGAGATTGAAAGAGAAAACTATAGAGAAATTTTGTAAAGATGAAGAGAAAATGTTTGCTAGGTGTTGAAGTTTTGAGAGAGAATTTTTGATGGCATAAGAAGGTTTCGTATCTTTTTCTTCAAGTTCTTCCCAACAATCAAAGAAAGATGGAGCTTTTAGCGGTGAGCGAGATCCAACCCATGAACAGTTAAACCCTTCATCCTCGAGAGAATAAATAAACTCCTTAAGATCATATTTGTATTTATTTTTTTATCTTTATTGTGTATTTATTTATTATGCAATCCACTACTTGAACGTTGTAAGGCTGTTTTTTTTTTGAATAATATTAAATATTTGACAAACATGAATAGTTTCTATGATTTTATTCATGTGTTTAAATAGTAGTATTCATGATTTCTTGATGTCTGATCTCGAATAGTTTATAATTACGTAAAGACGAGTCATGATCTAAGAATATGATTAGTGCTCAGCGAGATAAGATATATTAAGAGCAAGATCATAGATTTATTGTTTTATTATCACTACGGTTTGTAGTTTATAGTGATTTAGATTGTTTTGATTAAAATACTAATCTGTGATTAAGGACAGATTCAAAAATCTGAGGCACTTTCTTCTACTTAATTTTCTAAAATTTTATATTTATCAACTTACTTTTTTTATCTTTCTTAAATTCTAAAATTTTATTTTTATCATATTTTTAATTTGAACACAACTCAGCCCTTTGATCTCTTAGGATTCGACACCTGATCTCATCCTATTCTATATAATAGTTGAGTCAAATTAAATTATTATTCTTTGATGCTTGCGATAGCAATTAAATTTTGCTGCCGTTGTCGAAAATAATTGGCACGGTTGTTTCAACATTAAAAAAATTAAAAAAATTCTCATAATAGATATAGTGACATTGGAAACAAAATAAAAAAAAAATATTTTTCTTGGAGATCTTGTTTGTTGCATTGTATTCTCATAACAAATCTTAAGGGTGAAAACTCTAACACAAAATAAGATAGGGATTTCATCACCCTTTCTTGGCCCACAAATAAGAGTCCTTCATTTTGCATTGACCTAAGCCTAATTAAAATCAATTAGACATTAGGCCCTAAAGAATTCGAGCTCATTAGGATAAGAGAATCTAAAAGTTGGACTAAATTTGAAATTGATCAATCAATTGGTGTCTAAGAAAAGTAGTTCAGAGACTCATTCCTGAAGAATGGTGTTATTTAATTAGGATCGTTATGAGAGCATGGGGAGCCTCCCATCAATCTTACACTTATCTGGTCAATTGGATTGGTTAACTTTAAACTTTAAATGCTTGAAGGTTACCTTAAAATAGTTAGGAACTATCTAGATTTAGGTTAAACTTTAGCTAAAGTTTATCTTTTATGCAAAATTTGTTTGCAATTAGAATCAAAAAAAAAAACTAAAAATATTCCTCTCATCTATCTCTTAGATTTAGGTTCCTCTAGATATCTCACCTTTTAATTCTTGTTCCTCTTCTGTTTTCTACAAAAAGTAAAATTAATCAAAAAAAATTAGGATTCTTGTGATCTAGAACTTTTGGTTGTATGCTTGGTCGTCGATCTTTACAATCAGAACTGTAACCATTAGACCAAAAAATTAAAAAACCCTCAGAACAATTCGATCTATAAATTAATATGCTGAACATGGTAAATCCAACCCTCCTCATCAATTGAAAAAGCATTTCACTTCATCCTCATATACATATTCTCCTTATATTTAGATGCCCCCCGTAGAGACCTCCCAATATGATATTAAGTCTAGTGTTATTCAAATGTTGCCTTTTTTTTATGGATTTAGTAACGAGAACCCTTACAAACATCTAGATGAGTTTCTTGAGATATGCTCTACTGTCAAAATCTAGAATTTCTCTGATGATGCTCTTAGGTTGAATTATTTTTTTTTTGCTTAAGGATAAGACCAAACATTGGCTACATTCATTATTAGACTTAGTAACCATTTCAATCTGGAACCAACTCCCAAGAGAATTTCTGAAGAAATACTTTTCAATTGAAAAAACTAATCAAATTGAAAAAATCATCACTAATTTTTCCATATGTGATGGAGAATTATTTCATGAAACATGGGAAAGACTTAAGAATCTCATTCGTAAATGCCAACACCATGCTGTCCCTAAATGGCAATTAGTTCAATATTTCTATGATGGATTATCAAAGAAATACTGACAAATGATCAACGCCTCATGCGGAAAGGTATTCATGTTAAAAAATGAGGATGAGGCATGGTAATTATTTAAAATTCTTAGTAAAAACTCCCTACATCACATGTTTGCCACCTATCAGACACTCCCATGTCTAGACCAAAAAGAGGTGGAATTTACGAGGTGAGTAATTCCGTAGACATCCATAGTAAGGTGGATGAACTATCACAAAAACTCGACCGACTACTTCAGGTCGGGTACATCTCTACCCCATCCATACATATGCAAGATGTTTGTTCCACATGTTCCAATCCCACCCATTCAACAAGTGAATGTCTGACTGTACACCAATTCTCTGAGTTTTATAGAAATAAGTCCATCAAGCTCAAACTCAGACCAATTATCATCCAGGATAGTCTATTCCCCAATATTTATAACCCAGGTTGGAGAAACCATCTTAATCTTTCTTGGACACAACAACCAGTTGCAAAATCCCCATTTTGAAGAGCAAGTTATCCAGATGAAGCCTAGAAACAAGCTTCCTACCCCCAATACCAAAGTAGTCCGCAACCTTCTCCGAACATGGCTTTTGAGGAAATAAAAGAGCTAGAGATGAACACCCAGATCCTCCACTTCTACACTCAATCGATTTTCAAGCTAGAGACCCAAATAGGTCAACTAGCTACTGCCCTCAGTAGGAGGGAGGAAGAAAACTACCTAGCCAGTCCATAAGCAACCCAAAGGGATAATACATGGCTGAAAGCTCTAATACCCACGAAATCTTTCTGAGCAAGCTAAATCTATAATGACTCTTAGGAGTGGAAAGATCTTTGAACAGCCAAAAAGAACCAATGAGCTAGAAATTCAAACTGACTAAACTCGAAGCATTCGATAATGAGAAAGATCTTAAGGAGAGGGATGAACCAACACCACCGGCACCTACACTTAAGGCTCCATTTTCAAGTGCTCTAGAATCTCCTCTTCCTTTAATAAGAAGGAGGAAAGATAGATGAGATATTGGAATTGTTCAAATAAGTTCAGATTAATCTTCTTCTTCTGGATACAATCAAATAGGTTCTAGCTTATGCTAAATTTTTGAAAGATTTGTGCATGCAGAAATGCAAATTTAGATCATAAATTTCAAAGAAAGTTTGTCTCACCAAACAAACTAGTTCAGTTTTCAGTATGCTACCCTCCTAAACTTAAGAATCCAAGTGCCCTTATCATTTTCTGGGTTATAAGGGACCTTCACATTGAAAAAGCACTTCTAGATTTAGGGGCAAGTGTTAATCTTCTTCGTAGCTCGATGTATGAATATTTTGGATTTGGTGAGTTGAAATCCACCACTGTTACTTTGCAACTAGCTGATAAATCCATTAAGATACCACATGAGATGATCGAAGATCTTCTAGTCAAGATAGATAAGTTTTACTTTTAGTTGATTTCTTATCCTTGACATAGAACTTTGTAGCAATCCTAAATGGATTTCCATCATTTTAGGCTGGCCCTTCCTAGTTACAGCCAATGCTTGTATCAATTATAAGACAGGAGTCATGGACGTTCTTTGGGAATAAGAAGTTGAAATTGAATGTCTTCAATGCTTTTGAAAGACCACAAACTGATAATTGTTTTGAAGTAGATATAGTTGAGGATATAATGGAGGAAGCTACCCCTCAATTCTTTCTTAGGATCTCATCCACACCTATCTAGCTCATTTCGAAGTGGATGACTTTAATATAGATGGGTATGTTGATGCAGTGAATGCTTGTTAGATACACCCTACTCCAAACTATCCACTATGGACTATAAAATATAAGCCATTATCCGAGATATCAAGCACTCTGATAGTTCTCTCGTTAGAATCACCACCTAGTCTAGAACTGAAGCTTCCTCCTGTCACCCTCAAATATATATTTTTAGGACCCAATGACACCCTTCCGGTGATCATTGCATTAGATTTAGCCCCTGATCAAGAAGTGCAACTAGTAGGTGTTCTAAAAGAATATAAAGAAGCTATTGGATGGACTATTGCTGATCTGAAAGATATCGACCCCTCTATTTGCATGCATCATATCAATTGTGAGACAGATGCCAAATCATATAGGGACATGCAGAGAAGACTAAACCTTAATATGAGGGAGGTGGTTAAGAAAGGAGTGGGTTGAGGAGATACTTAAAGATTTAGAAGTTTGGTTGAAGACTCTAAATTTAGCACTTTTTGGGAAGCAACCCAATTTCTTCATCTTAATTTCTTTAGATTCAAAAATAATAAATTGACTAAGTTACATTTATTTGTAGGGACTTGAATTGAAATTTTGAAGGCACCTGTCAACTCAAGAGTATAATTATCCCAGATGATATCTCTCCTTATTCTTCCTTTTTGTATGTCACACTTTAATTTTCTTACTTCATTAAAGACAATATCGTTTAAGTTGGGGAAGGGATAAATTAATAAATCTTCGAATATGTTCGTAATTATGTTCATGATTATGTACCTGATTATGCTTTAGGCTTGAGGTTAATCATGTATTTTAAGAAATAATTGATGCATAGCCTAGAGGATTTTTGAAAGATTGAAAGATCAAATATTAAGAAACCAATAGATGCTTAAGTTTAGAACCAAAATCAATTTCTAAGCATTTCTAACCCTCCCTATTAATATCAAAGAAGAATCTATTTCTTGTGTGTACAAGTGTAGCATGTTGACGTATGTAAAAGTTTCTTCATTAAATAAAAAAAAATTATTGAATAATAGCAGGTTTTAAGCATTTATCACTGAGTAATCGGGCTTTTTTACCTAAATAAGCATTGATGTTCGCATCAAAAGGTAGAAAATGTGAAAAAATCTTATTATATAGTCAGTTTTAACTCATAGCCTGTTTGACTCGAGCTAGTAAGCATAAAGGATGTTCTACACCTAATGCCCTAAAGTCAACTGATTTAAAAGTCATTGGCCTAAAACTTATTACAAAGATCAGATAGCAAGCTTAAAAGATTAAGACATTGCACCGATTCTACATGCAAAAAAAAAGGAGTAGGAATAAATGTGCATGAAGACAATACATCAACATACTCGGAGTTAGATGATTAAAAGATATAAGTAGGGAGCTGGTCAAGAAAAGGCTCTAAAAAATTTTATATTCTCTACTTAACCACTCTATTGGATAGTATTAATATCCCATGACATACTTCATTAATTCTCTGGCTGAATATCATTTGTCTTTAAAAATTACCTAATAAAATACTCTTCTCTAAGCAAAAAAAGTACATGACACTGACTTTTCTCTTATCCAAGGATGAGTAAAATTCAAGTTGAGGGGTGTGATTAATATATTAATATGACATAAGAAGTATTAAAATCTTTGTTATTTAATCTCTATTATTTAGTATTTAATACTTCTTATATTTTTTTAAAAAATTATTGATCGTGAAAAATTATTCACAAACTAACCAGCAAGATTTTCAATGAATACATGTTATTGGCCCCCAACATTTGCAGTGATGAAAGCCAAGACCAAACCCAAGTTTTTAGCCCAAACAAACATGTGATCCAAGCCAGAAGATAGCAACAATACGGCCCACAAAAGCAAGCCACGGCCTAAAGAACAAGCCATGGTCCACAAGCGGCTCATAGAAAAATCCATGCGGTCCACACGCAGTGTATAGAGAAACGACCATGCAGTCCCCATACGGCGCACAAGAACAGTAGCATGTGGTGTACGCATGTGACACATAATGTTGAGAAAAATATCTCGAGAATCGATCCATAATAAGTTCAGAACAAAGTTCAGGATGATGAATGAAATCCAACGAGTCCAAGAGCAGTCCAAATGGAGTCCAAACAGTGAAGATACGCATGAAGAAAGTCTGAAAAAGAGTTGGTACAGCCACGGGCCATCGAAGGGGCCCATGGGCCAGCGACGGCCCAGCATGGATGCATGCGGGCCAACCAGCGAACTCGATGTTTCGTGGTCCACTGCGGACCAACGGTCCATGGGAGGGCGTGTGGACCGAGGCCCCATTTTCTAGGTGTTTTGCATGGTCCACGATAGATCGGCATGGTTTCTTTGGCCGTTTCTCACTATCCATGGGCTTTTTTGTGGATCGATGTATGATCAAATGATCGTCTTCATTTGTGGGCTTGATCGAATGCATGGGAGGCTTGATCGGGTGCAG
This sequence comes from Elaeis oleifera, assembly GCA_000441515.1. Taxonomy (NCBI): domain Eukaryota; kingdom Viridiplantae; phylum Streptophyta; class Magnoliopsida; order Arecales; family Arecaceae; genus Elaeis; species Elaeis oleifera. Next base: position 23,806 of record KE507016.1, read on the forward strand.
TAACAGGCTATAGGTGCGTGATTTGATGGCTGAGATGGCTTGCAGCATGGATCAGATGGTGGCTGAGCTTCTAAGGTTCGATCAGAAGTGGGATTCCAATGTTGCTTAGCTCTTGGACCTATAAACATCCTATGATGGCCTGAGGAGAAATAAGCCGAGACAGGGCACATGGCAGACATCTCAGTAGAAGGTCTGAGAGGTCGTGCAGTCGAGAGGAAGCCTTGGCAGTCACTAAGAGGGTTCGGCAAGTGTCGAGAGCGAGCAGCCCACAGAGCAGACGTAGGCAGAGCATCAAGGGTAGAGCACAGCATCAAGTAGAGCGAGGCAATGATCGTGTGAGTGGCTATGAGGGCATGATATAGCGGTTTGCTCTATGGGAAGCATCCAAGGGCGTCGAGAACCTTGATACTGGCAAGCCTGTGAGAGGGTCTCCTTGAGGAATTTTGGGAGAGCTTTTGTGAGGGTAGCTTCTAATTGAGAGAAGTTTGTGTACAGAGAGTTGAGAGTATGAGGATCTCCTCTTGTACTTATTTTTTTTCATAATAAATGTTGTGTACCCCATGGAAGTAGCACTTGGGCTATTCTATATACTTGATTGTGTATTTTTATTTATTTCTTCTTTCTTCCTACTGCAGTGGATGGTACCAGATCTGCAACAAATGGTATTAGATAATTGGTATCAGAGCTGGGTTGGTATCAGAGCACGTATTGTGGCGGTGGTGATCAAGATTGAAGATGGAGAAAATAAGCGCAATCAAGATGAAAATCAATCGCAAAGGGTTGATCGATGCTCTCTTGTGTAAGGAGCCGTCTACATGAAGGATGCTAGCAGGAGCCCAGTGCAAGATAGAGCTCCAGGTGGAGATGGATTAGACATGAGACGAGAGACTCGGGAGGATGATAAGCGACGTCGTCAAGAGGCTATCTCGAGCAGATTTTAGATCAAAGGATATGATGGAGATGGGATCAAGCTGCCTGGTTTGACTCCTATATTTGTCCATCCATGAGTAGTAGGCATTTGCCCCAGGGTATGGGGACAGGATCATACAAGAAGCTCTTAGAGTTAGATGGAGGCTGAATATCGATTCGAAGTGGAGATTGTTAAAAAAATATCTCAAGATTAGATCTATAGTAAGCCTAGAACGAGGTTCAGGATGATGAATGGAGTCCAACAAATCCAAAAATAGCGTAAACAGAGTCCAGACGGTAAAGATACGTACAAAGAAGTCCGAGAAGGAGTTGGTACGACCCACGGGCTGTCGGAGGGGCCCGTGGGTCGGTGCAGGCTGGCGACGGTATGGGCTGGCCTAGTGGGCGTGTGCAAGAGCGCAGCCTAGCATGGGCATATGGGCACGTGCGGGTCGACCAACCAGCTAGCAGACTCGATGTACCGCAGTCCACCGTGAACCGACGGTCCATAGGAGGGCTTATGGACTGACCGCCCATTTTTCAGGTATTTCGTACGGTCCACGATGGACTGGCACAATTTCTCTGACCATTTTCATGGTCCATTTTTTTATGGATCGATGCATGATCGAACGGTCATCTTCATTTGCGGGCTTGATCGGATGCTTGGGAGGCTTGATCGGGTGCAGTAATGGGCTATAGGTGCGCGATCTGACAGCTGAGATGGCTTGCGGCATGGATCAGATAATGGTTGGGCTTTGAGGTTCGATCAGAAGTGGGATTCCGATGTTGCTTAAGTCTTAGACCTATAAACAGTCCTGTGATGGCCTGAGGAGAAATAAGTCGAGACAGGGCACGCAGCAGACATCTCAGCAGGAGGTTTAAGAGGCCGTAAGGCCATGCAGTCGAGAGGAGGCCTTGGCAACCATCGAGAGGAGTTCGATGAGCGTCGAGAGCGAGCAGCTCACAGAGCAGATGCAGGCAGAGCATCGAGGGTAGAGCACAGCATCAGGCAAAGTGAGGCAACGATCGTATGAGTGGCCGTAAAGGCATGATGTAGCGGTTTGCTCTAGAGGAAGCATCCAGGAGCATCGAGGATCTTGGTACTGGTAGATCTGTGAGATCTCTTTGAGGGATATTGAAAGAGCTTTTGTGAGGGTAGCTTCTAGTTGAGAGAGGTTTGTGTATAAGAGTTAAGAATGTGAGGATCTCCTCTTGTACTTATTTCTCTTTCATAGTGAAGCTTACATGCCCCATGGAAGTAGCACTTGAACTATTTCACATACTTGATTGTGTATCTTTGTTTATTTCTTCTTTCTTTCTGTCTCAATGGATGGTATCGGATCCGCAACAAGTGATATCAGAGCAAGTGATATCACAACACACAGGCAGGCATGCGGACGCAGGTGCAAGGATGAGGGGTTCATGCAGGCATTCATGTAGTGACCAGGTGCATGGGCTTCATGTGGGCATGGGCACGTGTTCATGTGAGGCTTGCATGTGGGCTTGAGATGCAGTTTAAACCACCTGGGACCGATCGAGGTGGTCTTCATGTGGGTGCGGGCATATGCCTGTGATGCGACGGGAGCAGAAAGACTTTAGGGTTTAAAATGATTTTAAGAGTAGGCGGCTAGGGTTTTGGGGTGATATAACCTAAGAAAGAAATAGTTTGAGACGTGAGAGATTTGAGGAGCTAAGAGTGTAAGACAGCTAAGACTCTAAGAGATTTTGAAGGCTATAAAGAAGGATGTGAGGTGGCCTAAGAAAGAAGAGATTGAGGGAGAAAATTATAGAGAAATTTTGTAGGAAGGAAGAGAAGGAGGTTGTCAAGTGTTAGAGTTTTGAAAGAGAGTTTTTGGCAGCATAAAGAGGTTCTACATCTTCTTCTTCAAGTTCTTCCTTAATAATCAAAGAAGATGGAGCTTTTGGTGGCGAGCGAGATCCAACCCATGAGCAGCTAAACCCTTCATCCTCAGAGGAATAGATGAACTCCTTAAGATCATATTTGTATTTATTTTTATTTTATTATGTACTTTTTTTATTATGCAATCTACTACTTGAATGTTGTAAGGCTACTTTCTTTTTGAATAATATTGAATATTTAGCAAACATGAATAGTTTCTGTGATTTTATTCATATGTTTAAATAGTAGTATTCATGATTCTTAATATTTGATCTTGAATAATTTATAACTATATAGAGATGAGTTATGATCTAAAAATATAATTCATACTTAACGAGATAAGCTATGTTGAGAATAAAGTTATAGATTTATTTTTTATTATCACTACGGTTTGTAGTTTGTAGTGATTTGGATTGCTTTGATTAAAATACTAATCTGTGATTAAGTATGAATTTAAAAATCTGAGGCACTTTCTTCTACTTGATTTTCTAAATTTATCTCGATCAACTTATATCTTTTGTCTTTCTTAAATCTTAAAATTTTATTTTTATCATATTTTTTAGTTTAAACACAACTCAACCCTTTGATTCCTGAGGATTTGACACCTGATCTCACTTTATTCTATATAATAATTGAGTCAGATTAAATTATTATTCTTTGGTACTTGTGATAGCAATCAGTAGTTCAGTTAAGGAGCAATCTATTATCCTAGCAAGCAGTGCATCCAACCTCTTTGTAGTGCCAATTCCAATCATCGCACTTTTCTTGAAATTGATCTTTAATCCAGTGAGTAGCTCATGAGAGTACAGAAGAAACTTGAGATTATTTGCTTGTCTTATCCACTTTAAGTATGATTATTGTATCATCCACATACTATAGTGCAAGGCTTTTCCCCTATTGCATTTGATGTTCCTAACGGTCTAGTCCCTACTATAAGTTGTTCCTCTCTACTAACTTAATTATCCATCTTAGTTTGTTTGCAACTAGTGTAAATAATAATGGTGATAGAGGATCTTCTTGTTTGAGATCTTTTCTTACCCCTATCCATCTTGTAGCTTCTCTATTTACTAGTAATGCCATCCTGTTGTTTATCAGAATTTTTGCAATCCATTTTACACCATTTAGCTCCAAATGCTCTCACCCTCAGTAGTGACTTAAGAAAATCCGAGTTTATGTTATCATGTGCTTTTTTGAAGTCCATTTTCCATAGAAGTCTTTTTGTTTTCTTTTAGAAGATATTTAGTTCACTTGATTTTCATGAATCACCATATTCTATTTATATATCATCCAAAAGATTTGGTTTTATGTATATATATATATTCAAGGTTTCAAATCTTGTGGGATAGAAATGTTTTGATTTCTCTACTAAACAGAATATCTCATTATCCCACCCCATCCGACAGTAATCCTGATTATATATCACAATAAATATCCTCCATCCCTCTTCCCTCTTTTTCATTTATTCTTTCATTTTCTTCTTTCCTTCCTTTCTTTCATTTTCTTCTACCTTTCTTTTTTTCACTTTCTTTTTTTGTCTGTTTCTTATCTCTTTCTTTATTTCTTCTTTCTTTATTTCCTTCTCCCTCTTTACCTTCTTTCTTCTTCCTTCCTTTCTTTCTTCTTCTCTCCTTTCTTTTCTTCTTCCTTTCTTCCTTTCTCTCCTTTTTCTTCTTCTTCTTTCCTTTCAGTCTTTCATTTTTTCATCTTTCCTTCCTTCTTTCTTTTTTTCTTCTCTCCTTCCTTTTTTCCTCTTTTTCTTCTCTCTTTGTATGGATGGACTTTTAAGTTCTGACCCTATCTGGATCTCATTTTCTAAATGAGATGGGATGGTCGGAATAACCCCCATCCTATTCGAACTTAAAATCTTGTGTATAGTAAGTGAGCTAATAAGAGTGGGTGCTTCAACACTACAAAGTTCTAATTTATATTCATACTATGTATCAATAGTTTATGGGTGAAGAATATTTATATTTGACATCTTTACAATTTTAGTTGTTTTTAGTTGTGGACAAGTAGTATCTAATAATGTAGAGTGCATTTTATATCCGACATGTGAGGAGCCTTGTTGTTTTTCATATCCATGCTCACAAAGAATAAATGTTTAACATCCTTGGAAGCATGGTATTAGATCATGACTTCAAATATTATTTTGGCAATTATGATGATTCTAGTCTTTCCAGAAGCTCTTACTGCATGGTATCTAAAGTAGGGAAGGTTGACTATTATTTTAGAAAATGGCTATGTTGCAACTGAAGGAAAAAAGAAGGTAATTTTTACGATTTATAGTACTTCTATTTCATGAGCATAAAGAATTGCTGTCCTGATAAAATTTTGACAATCAGGGACCAATAAAATTGCCAAATTGAAAGACCTATGTTAGGACATCTCCTTACTTTTGTAGCCTTCTATCATTAATGAGCTTTCAACATAGACATATTTATAGTCTAAACTAGTTAATATCTAGCTAAGCATTGCTATAGGTAATAGAATTTTTGTCTCTAGAGCTTTGAGCGATAGATCTTTTGCTACTAAAACTTTTAAGGATAAATTACAAAACCACCTTGAGAATGAGTCGAAATTACACGTGCATCTAGTAGTTTCAAAACCTATAGATATATACTTAATATTTTAGTCAATCCTACAGTCTAACCCATGCCGTTAGACGGTCCATTAATATCAACTTGGACCTCATTGTCACATCATTATAATTTTAAATGATCAAATAGCCTCAATAAAAGATTAAAAAAAAGCTGTGAGAATCTTTCCTTCTATTAAATGCTAGGATTGCTGAAGGTGAAGGGCCTATTCCTGCACCACCAGGCCCCACCCTGCCACCCGTATCTAGAAGCCCACCGGCACCGCTGTCGCCTCCCTCGCACACCAAACAAACCTCATCCCGCTCCACTCCACCCCACAGCCAGTGCCTCCGTCTATGGTGGCAGCAACAGGACTAGCACTGCCGTCACCCCTCTCACACACTAAACGAATCTCGTCCCACTCCGCTCCACCCCACCACCAACGCCTCTACCTGTAGTGGCGCCAGGACCTGCTGGCTCCCAAAGCACACTAGCACCTAAGTATCGAGAGGTGGCGCCAGGGGAAAATAGGAGAACTCAGGATTTTTGGGAAGGAGATCGGGCAATCAAGGTCATCGAGATTGGATCTTTGGGGCATCCGGTGCCAGAGGATGTGGGCAATGGTGATGATGAGGGCACGGGAGGGGAAGAAGATGAGGCGGGAGATGCCCAACTTGACAGTGAGGTTGATGGTCTAGCTAAGGAATAAGTCGGAGATGATGGCGGTGGGGGGGTGGAGAGTGGATTGTGCCAACAGAGGAGGGGGTCGCAGAGGCTGGTGAGGATATGGATGAGGGTCGGAAGAAGGCAGGATAGAAGCCCTTGGAGTTCTTGAGACCCGAGGGTGGTGGAGTAACCGAGAAAGGAGAGGACCAGGGGATGATGGCGGGAAGCGGGAGAGAAGGAGGTCGAGTAGAAGGCGGTTCTTGGTGGTGACGGTGACTGTGATGCAGACATGGGAGGAAAGGAGATGAGCAAAATTGAGGAGGGAGAGTAGCATGAGAGCTGCAGTCACGATCAAGCAATGGGTGCATGACTGCAGATGGCTGAACAACCCATCAGAGTAGGCATCGATGACGTACGGCATATTCATATGCGACGACTGCTCTGGTGCCCGTCACGGCCTTGGTGTCTACCTCAACTTCGTCCGCTCCATCGCTGCCAATATTTCTTGGCCCGGCCCCACCTCTACCTCCACCTCATGGCCTGGTGTTGGACTAGTTAGAAAAAAAATGACTTCTTTTACTTGTTTATAATAAAAATAATTTAATCATTTAATATTTTTGAAATAGTCTAACTAACGCCGTTATATCTCAAAGATGTAAATATAAGTTTTCAAAATTATTAATTGTAAGTATAACAAATTCAGACCTTAGAGGGTTCTTGTAATTTATCTAATCTTTAATAAAACTTATTTGTTATTTGGTAACCAGAGAAGCAGCCGAAGAGCTCGGGGATACCGTTCCACCATTCATTGAAGTACACATCAAAGTCAAATTGCAGCAATAGTTTCTCAAATTTGAACAACTTTCGCCGAAAGGGAGTGGCATCAAGCGGCAGCGACATCGTCCAAGGTCAACATAGAAAGACAAGATGTAGAGGAAAGAGGGAAGAAATTTTCCCAATCAACGACTTCTCTCCTGTTAGTCCAGGTGAATTGCCTGCCATCAGTTGGTGCCTCCCCAAACTGAATTTTCTGATAGAAGAGATGAAAAACCTGATTACGTTAGCCTCACTACCAACTCCATTCCTTCACCAATCTAATTGCTTTGAAGTCACCCATAAGCGATGAAGGACCTGGGAAATCACCACTAACTTGCTCCAATTCATGCCAGAATCCTACACTTGAAGAAGGATTTTTTCAAACTCTCGCAATGATATATTAGCAGAAAATCAAGGTAAATAAGTTAATAACCAATATAATATTATGGAGAGTGCCACTGAGAAGGATGTAAACAAAGTGATTTCATTTTCCAGAATCGATGGTAAAGTAGCCCCAGTAGCTTGCACTTTAATCGTTAAAAGGTAGGTGAACGCTGAGGATTCATGCAGACAATATTATCAGCTTCCATGAAATTCTTCGATATGTCTGGCATTCCTAACATTCTTTTATGTACCTAAATCTTATTTCATGGAAATACATAGATTAGCTTGTCAAGTCAAAATTCAAGCAACTTATCAATAAAGTTTGCAGGCATGGATCCAATGACTGGGAGATGCCTAAAGAATGATGAGAAAAAAATTAGTCTTGAACAAGCTATTTTGGAAACCGAGAACTTAAAATTAAAAAGGAGTTTTCTCTGGAGATCAGTAGCAAGATCAAGATTCAAGAACTGCAAAAAAAGATTTAAAAGGAATCAATGATGAGAAACAAAGTTAAAATGGTCATGAAGAGAAAAGTGGTGGCCTCAAAAAGGATGAAAAGAATTTATACAAAATGATTCATATCATTTTAAGCTCAAGGTATTATTTGTGTCAGGATAAACACTACCATCTATGTCGTCATCCTATAGTTAGCAGGCCATCTAAAACAAGCAATTGAAACTGTCTTAATTGGATACGTAAAATCAAAGTAATTTGAACAAATACCTGCGGGGTAACAATTTCTATAGTGAATGAAGTGAATGATGTACAAGTGAAAGCTTCACCAGACCCAATTTAAAGCAGCATCATTGAACAAAAGCAAGATTAGTGTCAGAATAAACACCGACAGCCAAAAGTGTGGAGTTCCTAGAGTTGTAAGCAGGCTATTCAAGACAAGTAAACTGCCTCCACAGTACAGACAAAATCATGTTGAACAAACATCTAATAAAAAGGATATACTTATTGGAGAAACAAAGGTTAAAGCCTCATCAAACCCAATCTAAAGCAGCATTATTAGCCACCCTCGAAGTACAAGGTTCACCATCCTCTGGACAACAATGCCAAAAGAAAGGGCCACTAGGATGTTTTTCAAGGAACAGCACCAATAGCACAATCATTAACACTACTGTAAGATAAAACTGCAAAAGAAGAAATAGAGCTAGCACCATCTCCATGCATGGGACGTCTGTTATCTTCATCTCACCTCCCAGCATGGCAGAATTAGAAGCATTTCCTGTGCACGATTGATGGGCCAGACTCATCATACTCTGCCTTTGTGATCCACATCTGCCACAGAAACAAGTCATCATGAGTTATTCCCACCAAAAGAAGATTTATGAAGTCAGAAATTTATCAAACATTCATGTTTCTCAGATCATATGACCCCACAAATACAGTATCTTCATTCAGATGACTGTGTTGATCTTATTGAGACAATGAACTAGAATTCATGTCTATGTTTAGAGTAAGCTGGTACACAAGCTAAGATGATGAGTTTCAGTTAGTATCCACCTGTTGGAAAGTACTAAGGGATGCCAAGATGGAGCCTCCGATCCAAACACTGTATTCCTTTCTGGGGGGCCACCACTTTAATCTTCATACTGCTTGGTGCTAGTGCAGTGATCTCCTTGCTCATCCTGTCAGCAATACCAGGGAACATGGTGGTCCCACCACTCAAAACAATGTTGCCATACAAATCCTTCCTTATATCTACGTCACACTTCATGATGGAATTGTAGGTGGTCTCATGTATGCCTGCAGCTTCCATCCCAATCATTGATGGCTGGAAAAGAACCTCTGGGCAACGGAAACGTTCAGCACCAATTGTGATCACCTGCCCATCAGGCAGCTCATAGCTCTTCTCCACAGATGAGCCGTTCTTTGCTGTCTCTAGCTCCTGCTCATAGTCAAGAGCAATGTATGCTAGCTTCTCCTTCACGTCTCGTACAATTTCACGCTCAGCCGTGGTAGTGAAGGAGTAGCCACGTTCGGTCAGAATTTTCATGAGGGCGTCGGTCAGGTCACGACCTGCCAAATCTAGACGAAGGATTGCATGTGGGAGTGCATATCCTTCATAGATAGGGACAGTATGGCTGACACCATCACCAGAGTCCAGCACAATACCTATAGAAGACCATCCAGGGAGGCACAAGGATGATGCATGCAGTTTATAATATTATAGCCAAAAAATAGTCGGCAATATTGACCACTTTCTAGTTATATTCAAAATCTTGTTAATAAATCCAGATCTTTGCCTCCAATTTGGTGGATTTTAGCTGTCATAAAATAAGCAAAGATTTGAATTATAAGATCCCTTTTTCTGCAAGAATTATAAGATCACATTTTGACATGCAAATTGCAAAGATGTTACCTTTCAAATAACTTCTACAACAGAGATATCAGAAATAGTAGCTATTGAACTACAAGATAAGCCAATCAATGCTCATTACCACAAGAACAAAGTCAAAATAAATAAGTTTTAAATTCAGACATTCAAGCTAATAGCCATTTTAACTGTTTCATAAGAGAATCCAGAATCATCTACCAAAATAGATTTAAAAAAGATATTCATCTAGAACAGAACCCAGGTATTTACAGAAAATAGACCAGGGTGTGAGACAGTTAAAAGGTTAGGGAAATTAAAATACTAAAAGAACCCTTACAGGAAAAAGAAAACCAAAAAAGATATGCATTTTGCATTAAATAACAAAGAATATGCTAAGAATGAAATGGCTAAATGCGGCAATGACTGATTTCACAACTTCCTAAAGTTGTATCCAGTCATGCCATTTTCTGAAATGCCAAGAATACATAAATCATTTCATAGTTCACCTAAATCCTCCAATTTGTTAATCAGACTTCTTCAAAAACATACAATTTTGTATTTAATATGTTGTTTCTACAATACATAGTTGAAAATATTATGCAGAAATCAAGAAAGTGAACAATCAGATATCGATACAGACAGCTACTGGACTTGCTTACCTGTTGTGCGACCACTAGCATAAAGAGACAGAACAGCCTGGATGGCTACATACATAGCCGGAGCATTGAAGGTTTCAAACATGATTTGAGTCATCTTCTCACGATTGGCCTTGGGGTTGAGAGGTGCCTCAGTAAGAAGCACAGGGTGTTCTTCTGGGGCCACACGAAGCTCGTTGTAGAAAGTATGATGCCAGATCTTCTCCATGTCATCCCAGTTACTGACAATACCATGCTCAATTGGGTATTTCAGAGTTAAAATACCACGCTTGGATTGAGCCTCATCCCCAACATATGCATCTTTTTGGCCCATACCAACCATCACACCAGTGTGACGTGGGCGGCCCACAATGCTTGGGAAAACAGCTCTTGGAGCATCATCTCCAGCAAATCCAGCCTTCAAAATATTTAAAAACAATACCAATAAGTTGGAAATCTATAACACTTTCATGCTAAATATTTGGCAATTCATATTACACAAAGTACAATATCATGGAGGATATATCCCTACAAAGTTTGATAAACAGGAACAATGATTGGAATAGCTCAGGAAGAACAAACATCAAAAGCCTGATGAAATAAATGAATCCAGAATGTATACCTTAACCATTCCAGTGCCATTATCACACACAAGAGGCTGAATATCCTCAGCATCTGCCATATTTTCTCTGAGAAAAGAAAGGCACTAGTTTAAGGTTCAGAGAAATCATCAAATGAAAACAGAAAATGTTAGTTGTGCAGCTAGACATCAAATGGTACAAAAACATCAGCTGTTGATTTTACCCAAAGCTGTAAAACTGGTCAGAGAAATCAGTTTGCAAGGTAATGTTTATTAAGATGCTAACCGATCAACATCAGCTGAAGGAGAAAAATTTCCAAAAGAAGATGCTAATTTACTTGTCACCAACAACTTTGATAGAGGATGATGTAAGACCAGGCTTAAATAACCAAGATAAGTGAGATGCATCAGTATTCAAGTAAAACCCAGGTGGTTGCACACTTTGATCAACTATGGAACATCTTATCTCCAGCAATCTATGACATTCTCTGTTAATGTGCACCATGTGCCCATTTATATTAGTAGACTATCAAGTTTACGCAAACACACCAATGTCAACATGACTTGACACAACACACACGACTCATGCTTGGTTCAGAAAGGAGAAATTTTTGGGATTAGAAAGATAATAGATGCCTGCACCAATGCTCATAAAGAAATCCCTGTAACATAGACGCCCACTCAAGTCTCCTCAGATCCTCTTACGTTCAATCCATTTGTAAGGGTTCATTTTGGTCAGAACTTTCCCAAGTTAGCATTAGGTCCAGCAAGAGCATATGAGCTAATTAGTTTGTCATTTTATTCCAAAACACTAATTAATTCATAATTATACTATGAGTCACTTTCTGGTTGCAAATCTTATTTTAATTATCCGATATATGCTTGCCATTCTCCTGTCATTGTCTTCCCCACATAATTAATGTCGTATACGACAATGGTTACATCATTAGCTAGCACCTTTCCATTTGATATCTTGCTCGCCCATAACAAAGCATCCATTTCGTTGTTATATCTGGAATCTTGGTACTTCAGCTATCAAACAGCATGCAAGTTTTCTCGATGAAATCACCATTGTCACCTTTATCCCATTAGGTGTCCACACCCTTGCTCATTTGTCACTCAAACAGGATGAGATTCAAATGTATCCCTTAAGAGGCCTTCTAACTGCTAATCATCTATTTGTTCCTGAGCATATTAAGTCTCAATGCTTAACTAGCATCTAGTGAAATGCATCGAAGTGCCTAACTTAAACTAATTTCAGGGTAGATATTCCAATTGATATCGGTGCCTGTATACTGACAGTGGGGCAAATATATACAGATATAAAACCAAGTGAGCATTATCATATGAATTATATTCTACTATATAACTGAAACTCTAGTGGAGTGCATTCTGAAGCTCTGCATCTCTGCATGTCCATGGCTACATGCAAAGCACATGCCACATTCTAGTTAGTATTATAGAAGTTAACATAGCATTGTTAAAAAAATGCATCAATGACATGTTCTCATTAAAAAATAATAACAAACAAATGTATATTTAAAATGCAAAATAGATTTCTTGAAATCACAAGAAGAGCATAACACATAATTGCTATCATTGATAGTTAAGGCTGGTCCTAATACAGCTTATCCTTCTTTTCCAAATTTGTGAGGATCATTCAAAATAGGAAACTACTTGATGTCCCTCATACAAAGTTTTCTCCTTTCACCCTTCCTCTTCCAAATAAATGCAAATGATATAAGGATGATTAATGCGAAGATTAAAACAAATTTAATTAAAACACATTTGCAAACTCGATATCTCAGTTACCACAAATCTGATAATCAATTACAAATTAATATATGTCAAAGTATCAAACTTGATTACAAGTCTGATTTTGATTCTTTAAACTGTATTGCATCAACTATACACCAGTTCACCTGCGAAATCTGGACTGCAATGCTATAATACAGCAAGCAACTAGAAAACCCTGTTGGAGCTATGCTTATAAATCAAGGTGATCTAAAGTGCACAAATTTGGATATTTTCATGACAGTGTGCTAAAATATCTCGATCTGCCTTCATGACTTTTCACATGTTCCAGATTTTTATGCTGGTATAACTTCTCTTTCATATAAATGGACATAACATCATTTCGTATCAAATTCAACATATCATCTTACCATTAAACAAAAACAATGATAGTGAAGCCCTATAAGCTATGAGACAGAACATTTTGGACATTATGATCACAATTAATCACATTGTGATTGCATTATGAACGATCACCTTTCCTTCAAGAAACTTCTCTTCTTCATTAATAGAGTAATACGAACAAAGAATGAAGCTTGTAATAGAGTAATACGAACAAAGAATTATTGAATGATGTAAAAGAATTTATTTTTCAGTGGAATCAAATGACAGCATGTCATCAACCCAGCATGGCAAACGTTACTGCTAAACCTCCAAATACCAAAAGTAGTTATTTTTCTTTCGTTGAATCAAGTTTGGGGTGCAGGCATTTGGCTTTCCATTATCAGTTTCACAATCTTGGTTATCGTCCTACAACTTTACATATCCCAATCTCTCTTTTTTTTTTTCTTTTTTAAAAAAAGGTGATGTATTAAAAAATTCCGAAGCTTCCTATGCAGTGCAAGGGAAAATAAACTGACCTAGATCAAGGTGCCCTACAACTCTGAGCAAACCAGCCTAATCATAATGTACAATGAAATAAAAATTTAAAACAACAGAAAAAGATCAACAATTAAGATCGCACTGAATCAAAGAGAAATCACCATATGCTCCGGAATAAAGAACAATCAATTCCGTTTCAAACATTCCAGAAAGAAAAAGTCCACAAAGAAGACCAAGAGATCCAGAACAAAGGGCGGAAAGATGTTCTTTCAATCCAAGAAAGAGATCGTAGCTGTAGAATCCCGATCACGAAATGCAGTCTGAATCACGAAATGCGATCGGAAAAACGCAATGCAAGGGGATCGATTTTACCTAAAGACCGGTGAGAAGAAGAACACACGAGGGCGATCGTTCTGGGACGGAGCGAAGCCCTAGATATCTCTTTTTTTTTCTTTGTTTAATCTTGGTCTCCGGACTAAGTTTAATGCTTCGAGGGGCTTATGGCGCTTAAGAGGGAGAGAGGTAACGAGGGTTCGCTTCTCCCGCCCTCAGAATTAGGCTGACGCCCGCTTCTCCCGCCCCACCGCTCGCGACCCCCTCGTCAACGAGACCTGGTATTCTTTGCCGTCGGGTCCACTTCCCCGGTTAAGACCAAAGCCTTTGCTTATCCGGATCCGTTTGGTTCGGCTGCTCAGTTGGTCTTGGTATTAGGTTCATCAAGGATGATAAAATACATTGAAGCAGGAACTCATTCATCATATTTATAAAAGAGAGCGCGGGGGATGTGGGGTTGGGAGAGGGTCCATCCTTATTTCCACGATGATATGTTCATGTGCACAAGCCTAAATAATCTTTATGGTAATAACGTACTAAAAGCTTTTATCAACAACAATAATAGTAAATGAATAAAATCATCACAACTAGGACAATAAATGATGCTAAGGATTTGATGGTGGAACCAAGCTTAATATTCTGATAGCCCGATAATATGATTTGTGATAGTTTGTTGAGCTGGAATTGAACGTGACATATTCAAACCAATAACCTAATTGATTGTCATAATAATTTTCATGCATAAATATGTATTTATGTATAATGTATTAATAAAAATGTTATGTATGTTAATGTGTGCACTTTATACTTGCATTAATTGCTGATTGCTATTATGTGAAATTACTTGATGTTGCAAATAGGAACTTATTAGTAGTTACTCAAACAATAAAACTGCAGTTATCAAGTAGTTTAGAAAAAAACATAAAGATGTGGTAGGAAAAATATCAAAATGTAAAATGATAATTTGTTACGGAGTTATTGGATATTCTATTAAGCATTTAGATTTAAACCAAATCCAATAAGAAAAAAGCTTTTATAGGACCTCGTTTCTCATTATTGGTAAGATCTCGACCCTGAAGCTAGTAAGTGTTGCTGCCAGCTCCTGCGCCTAAGGTCAGATGGCTGAATTGAAGGGAATAACTGCAAACATCGATTGAATCTCATCTTGAATACCTACAAAAAAGTTCCGTCGGAATGTTTTCCGGCGAGGACCCTCCGATGCTCAAGTCAGAAGATGGAGAACAAGAAGAAAGAGAGAAGAAGAGTCAATGGCTTATCCAGAGGGTCCCCATGCCCCTTTACTTATAGAGGGAGAGTTGGAGTCGCAGTTAGAGTCATGTACATCACGGAGTTTGACGAATTTCTGAGTTTTCTGTGGAGATCAAGCTGGCAGAGAGGTTCTTCTTTTGGGATGTGATCTGAACAGAGATATTTTACTTTATCGGGATTTTTTTGAATTTGATAAGCAACGAAATTGATCAACAAAGGATAGTACCATTTTTAGGAATAGGTTGGCTTGGGCCAACCTGAAGATAGCTCATCTAAAGCCGAAGTAGAAAGTTCGATGGGGGTTTATGTATGGACCTCGACCAAAATAGAGGTCCAAGCTCCCACCCTTGGCCTACCATGGGCTGGCTCCTGAATGCAAGCCTAGCACCCATGGGCTGGTCTAAACGATCCCGAATGAGTGCCAAAGATAAGATAAAAAGCTCGATAAGATCCCATGCAGACACCTCGACCAGAACCGAAGTCTGAGCTGAAGAGAAGCGTGGTGGTTTTGTGCATGTATTTTAAAATTTACAGTGAAACATACATAGATTAAATAATTTAATCTACAATACATGCATAGATCAAATCTAAAACTACCATACAGGAACTATGATATGAACTAATATGCATATATGTAAATCTGAAATCTAAAATTCAGTAAGTATAGAATATATCTATATCAAATTAGATCATATTTAAATTATATTTAGATCATATCTAAATATGAATTAATTAAATTTTATATCTGAGCATGGATAGCAGATATCTAAGTATGAATTAATTAAAATTTCATATCTGAGCATGGGTAGCAGATCACCGCATCCAAAATCTATGGTAGTTGGTTCTTCATGATGCTCGACAGCCGCATACATATTCGGCCTCTACAGGTATCCATATGAAGCTCTTGGGCTGATCGATCTCTCCGGGAGTGCTAGCTCGTGAAGACACCATCTTTGGCTGATCTAAAGGAACATGAAAAGATGAAAATAAAGAGATTTTCTTTTTTTCTTTCTGAATCCACGCATCAAATTTCTACGATAGAAATCAAGAAAGAATCATTTCTTCTCAATTCTCCCATGCACAAGAGAGAACCTTTCTCTCTTTCTTTCATGCCTTTAAGAAGAACCTTTCTTCTCTGATTTCTCATGATAAAATTAGATCTAATCTAATTTCTCATATAAAAATCACATGAAATCCTAAGCTCTAGAAGAACTCAAAAAGAGATCCAATAGAAGAACCGTTCTTCTCTCTTCTTCTCTTTTTTTCTCCATGATCTAGAACTTTAGGAAGCCCCAAATATCCAACTAGATTTTCTGATATTTTTTCGCTAAATTCTCATGTTAAAAATCAAATTCAATCTTATTTTCATCTTAAAAAAAATTAAAAAAATCTGAAAGAAGAACTCCTTTTTCAAGACAGCGCATAAGAAAGAAGACCCTTCTTCTTCTTTCTCTTTCTCTCGTTGGGAAGAACTTTTCTTCTCCAATTTTCTGCTATAAAACCAACAGAGAAGCCTCTCTTTGACACCCAAGAACCAGCAATCAAACTCTCACAAAATCACTTCAAGATGGGGGGGTAGAAGAGGGATTGGCATGTGGAGTTTGGGGCGTCCAACTCTTGGACACCCAACCCTTTTCTTTTTTTGGGTGACCACAAGAGGGGATGGCCTCTTATTTTCATGAAAGAGAGGAGAAAGGGGGCGTGGCACTTTATGATGGGGTGTGAGATCTCAACGTGAAGAGAGGTGGGGCATGAGGAATCATTAAATAGATGGGGTTTAGGAATTGATTCAGCCCTATTCAAAAAGGACTCATGAATCTTGTTCCAACTCTAACTAATCCTTGGATCCAATCCTAACTAACTTAGAAATTAGTTATAACAAACTAACTAATTAGGTCTTAGCCCAATTATGAAACCAATTAGGCCACAATCCAATTAGAAATTAGTTAGATTAAAACTTCATTGATCCAGGGATTGATTCTTCTCATCTTAATGGATATCAGAAAAGTATTTGATAATAGAGCTTGATCCAATCAAGCCTATTATCCAATAGAATTTGATCAAATCAAAGCCTATATAAAACTAATTGAATCCTATTCAACTCAGAATTTGATTTGCATCTTTAAGATCAATTGAAACAAATCCTGTTATTCAATAGAACTCTATCCAATCAATCCAAACAAACATAACTGAATCCAATTCAATTAGATTTGATCCAATCCCCATTGCTCAATCAAATTGAGTCAATAACAATCAAATTATTAATTAATTATTTTTTAATTATCAACCATTAGTAATAATTTATTACAACCTTTGCATAGGATTAATCATCAATCAAATTGATAATTAAATACTTCAATTATTCATAATCGTCGATCAGCCATTTGATTAGATGGTACTTCTATATGTGTGATCCCATAAGTTCGAACCTAAGCCGGTAGCATAAGAATAATTTCTGTATCAGTCGATAATACTATCTAGCAATGATTTCTGACGTCCAAATAGGCCGAATGTATGCCCAGCCACACTCTAGAACCATGTGGATATAGTTTGTTAGATGTGTGCCCTAGATGCCAGATCGGCTAA
>KE507016.1:74467-85803 GCA_000441515.1 Elaeis oleifera
ATCATCTACAACCTAGATGATTGGCTTTAGGACATATTTACCAACACGAGCTTCCATCCATAATGAGTTGATCTAGGGCATTCTCCATGTACGTACCTCGATAGTGAATACCTAGGCCAGTCGAGGAAGGGATCGAGTCGAGGCTGAGGTGAGGATCCACAACAGTAAGCATTTGAGCTGGGGTCGGACAAAAGCTGATGACATAAGGTGCTCTACCTTGTTTTCCAATTTTCTCATCTAAGGGAGTTCTGTCGAGTCATTGATGAGTGCTCAATCGTAATTCAATGAGAGAAAGGTTGGATCGGATAATAGATTATCCCCATAATATTTACCTCCCACTTTCAAGTCCAAAGTATTTTATTACTTTAGATGAAGGAAGTAGTCAATTTCAAGTGTCACCTTATATTGCCGATCCAAGCTTCTCTTCGAAGCAATTAATCCACAGCATTTGATGAAAGAAGTTTCAAGACTTCATTAATGTGCCATTTCGTAAGTCCCATCACATGTATGAGGGATGGGTGGCTTGAGGTGTTGTGGCATAATGATTCAAAAAAGGATATCTGAAGATCATTTCTAGGCTTGTCAAGGCTTGCCATGTATCAAACGTCGGTAAGCCCTGGACTATGCTTCATGGATCGATCTATGTGGCTTAATCTGGGGGTGGTGCGAGAAAGGGCTGCATGATTCAATGCTTCTGATGTATGCCTTATGGTGAAATTTAATGACATGAGGATTCAATCTGGGTCATTTGTTAACAGTATAAATAGGCCCTTCCTGCATCTGTTTTGCTCTATTTGCACAATCAATTTCCAATTATTTTCTTATCGTAGCAGCAACTAAGAAACTTCTACGATCATCTTCTCTGGCATCATCCATCTTCAACTTTCTAGAGTCGAACTTTCACTTGGTCCTCCTCATCTTATTTCCTTCCTTTCTCATCTGTTAGTTCGACTTTTGGCCCAATTCTTCTTTCTTTTTTCCATTCCATTAGTTTTGTCTATAGTTCCCTTTTCTTCTGTCTATGGCTTCCGACAACAATGAGGTTAGGGGAAAAATCCTTATGACAACTAGAGTCCTCGACTGCTACCTCCTCAAGCCGAGTCCAAGGATCTCCTCGGACCACTATTGAAGCCGGCTCTTTGTTTGGGTGCCAGGTCTCTGAACCCTGAAGCATTGGTAGTCCTGTGTGTGGGTTTAGAGATTTCTAGAGCCTGAGCAATGAAGAGTCGAGCATCACTGAGGATGATCTTAGAAAGTTTTGGACTCAGTTTTCTATTCCTTCAACCTTCTGACCAGAAGTTCCTAATCAAGAGGGTTGAATTACTGATGCTCTAGAGGAACATATCATTCTGTATGAGGAGTCTCTTTAAGCAGGTCACTATTTTCCTCTCCACCCCTTCATCAACAATATTCTTAACTATTATGGGATTCTTTTCACTCAGATCACTTTGAACTCCACTCAGGTGATCATCATATTTATTATTCTTTATGCTTTAGCCAAAATCCAAGCTAGTGATGTGGGGCTTTGTCTCTCCAAAAAAAATGCAGTGAAGGAATCTTTAAAAGAAGATGGAGTGGAAGAGTCCTGGGCTAGAATGATGTGGAAGTATCCTCAACTAAAGATGAGGTAGAAGTGTCCTCAGCTAGAGAGGAGGTGGTGTCCATGGCTGGAGAAAGGTAGAAGTATCCTTGGCTGGAGATGAGGTGGAGTCCTCGATTGGATATGAGATGTTGATAGAGAAGCCTTCTGGATGCTAGAGTTGGACCAATAAAATAAATCTCTGACTGAAAATTTTCGGTAGAGACCCTCCGATGCTTAAGTTAGCTAAAAATTAGAGAACAACAGTAAGAGAGAGCATGTCGAGGCATTTCGAGAGCTTACCTAGGGGTCCACGTATCCATCTATTTATAGAGGAGAAATTGAGTCACGCACACTCAGGAGACTAACTGATTTTTGATTATTGTTCATAGATTGAGCTGGCGGCATTATTTTCATTTGAGACATGATTCGATTCTAGTGATCTCTTTCTTATCTGGACTTTTCAGAGTTGTAGGAAGGATTATCCTCCCAAAATGATTGTCTTACTGAATTGTGAAGATCTACCAAATCTAAGATCATACCTTTTAAACTCCTTCGGATCAGCTATGGCCGACCCTCATTTATCTCGGCCATAATCGAGGACTTGATTGGCCAAGGTCAATGTGGTGGTCCACAACAGTAGCCCCTACTCTTAAGTTCGAGTTCGAGTTAAGATCGGATGAAAAGAGTAAAAGTATAGGGCCAAGGCTGACTTGATGTTGAGATCTCCTGGCTTATCGCTTTTAACACCTATCCTTTATCACCATCCATAGAGTTTCATAAGTTGCAAAGGTCAGTATTCCTTTAATTCATCCATTGCATAGGATGTATATAGCTCATGCTCCAAGGTAAAAATCTAATCTTCATTCAACTCATCCTTAGGCGAGGTGTTTTAGTCAACTTGACTAAGAGGTCTCCAGAGGGTTAGCCCCTTCATCATCATTCCTGACCCTTGCTTGACTCATCCAACAATAAGGAGCACTGGTTGGCCATTGGAATGTTGGCGAACATCAGAGCAATGTGTTATGCTCAACTTGTCTGCGGACAAGGAGTGCCATTTGGTGAATATCGAAGCAACAGATTATGCCCAACTCATCTGTAGATGAAGAGCACCGTTTGGCAAATGTCAGAATAATGGGTTATGCTCAACTCATCCATAGATGAGGAGCACCGTTTGGTGAACATCAGAGCAACGGGTTATACCCAACTCATCCATGGATGAGGAGCACCATTTGATGAGATTCGAAGATATGGGTTATGCTTGACTCATCTGTGGACAAGGAGCGCCATTTGGTGAGCATCATCATCGAGCCTTCGCTCGACTCGCATCAGGATGAGGAGCGTCAGTTGGCCGTTGTAGTCACAATATTTGCTCTACTCATCCGTGGATGAGGAGCACCATTTGGCAAACATGGCATTTACCCAACTCGTCCATAGATGAGGAGCTTGGTGAACGTGATGATCACTCAGCTCGTCCATAAACAAGGAGTTTGGTGAACATGAGATCACTCGACTTGTCCATAGATAAGGAGTTTGATGAATCATAGGGACTAAACTCAACCATCGATGAGGAGTTTGGTGAATCATGGTGACTACTCAGCTCATCTGTCGATGAGAAATTTGGCGAACCATGGTGACTACTTAGCTCATCTATAGATGAGGAGTTTGGCGAACCATGGTGACTATTCAGCTCATCCATAGATGAGGAGTTTGGTGAACCATGACGACTACTCAGCTTATCTGTAGACAAAGAGTTTGGCAAATTATGGTGACTACTCGCTTATCTGTAGATGAGAAATTTGGCAAATCATGGCGACTACTCAGCTCATTTGTAGATGAAGAGTTTGGCAAACTGTGGTGACTACTTAGCTCATCTGTAGATGAGAAGTTTGGCGAATCATAGCAACTACTCAGCTCGATTGTAGATGAGAAATTTAGCGAACCATGGTGACTCGTTAGCTCATCCATAGATAAGGAGTTTGGTGAACCATAATGACTACTCAGCTTGTCCATACATGAGGAGTTTGGCGAACTATGGTGACTACTTACTCATCCATAGATGAGAAGTTTGGCGAACTGTGGTGACTACTCAGCTCATCTGTAGATGAAGAGTTTGGTGAACTGTGGTGACTACTCAGCTTGTTCATAGGCAAAGAGTTTGGTGAACCATGGCAACTACTCAGCTTGTCTATAGATAAGCAGTTTGATAAATCATGATGACTACTCAGCTCGTCTGTAGATGAGGAGTTTGGTGAATCGTGACGAGTACTCCACTCTTCTGTAAATGAGGAGCTCCGTTTGGCCTTTGGAGTTACAGATCTGTATATAAAAAATGAAAGAACTTGTTGGATTGGCTCTAGCCAGGATCTCTGATTCCTAAGTCAGATCAAGCTTTGAAATAATTGTAAAGAAATAATAGATGATTAGATTCATATCACCCTATCTTAGTTAGTTTGCCTCTGGTCGGCCTTCTCAGGTTGGCTTTCTCAAGTTAATCTTTTATGTTGGCCTTTGGGAGCTCGGCCTTCAAGCACTCGGCTTTGTGAGGTCCCTCTCGGGAGCTCGGCCTTTGGGAGCTTGACTTCGGGAGTTCAATCTTTGGAAGCTCAACTTTTTGTAGGTCAGCATCGAAAGCTCGACCTTTGGGAGCTCGATCTTTGGAAGCTCTGCTTCAGGAGTTTGGCCTTTGGAAGCTTGACTTTCTAGAGGTTGGCCTTTAGGAGCTTGGCTTTTTGGAGGTCAGCTTCAGGAGCTCAGCATTTGGAGCTCAGCTTCGAGACTTGGGCCTTTGGGAGCTCAATCTTTGTGAGTTCGACCTTTGGGAGCTCGACTTTTGAAGGTCAATCTTTAGGAGCTCGACCTCAGTCTTGATCTTTACTTCGGCTTTTGGCTTGATAGCTTGACCTCGATCATCATCTCGGTTCGATCTGAATCTTCACCTTGGCCTTCATCTTAATAGCTCAATCTCGATCTTGATCTTCACCTCGACCTTTGCTTTGGTAGCTCAGCCTTGACCTTGATCTTCACTACGGCCTTTGGCTTGGTAGCTCAGCCTCAGTCTTGATATTTCTCTTTGACTTGATAAAGTGCCTTGGGCTTGATAGCTTAGCCTTGGTCTTCATCTCGATTCGATCTTGATTTTCACCTCGATCTTTGGCTTGGTAGCTCGACCTCAGTCATGATATTTCTTCTCAGATTGGATATCTTCGAGGATGGATATTTGTCCAACCCATAAGGTTAGATATTAGTCCGATCAGATATTTGCTGACTCGATCGGCAAACTGAGCTGGTTGCAAAGTAAAAGTCTTTGGCTCAAACTCGAATCCAAGGTCGTATTTATCTGAAGTCATTGTGAAGGCAATCTTTGGCAACAAATTTTGTTAAGTCAATGTCATTGTCTTCTCCCGACCAGTCATAGTATGGTCAAAACATCCCGATGAAGCTTTGTTTGAAGTCGATATGAAGTCAATTCATGACAATAATTTTGTCAACTTATTATCATCATCTTGATCTGACTCGCATGGTGTGGTTGGAAAGATCCTAACAAGAATTTTTGTGGAGGTCCTAACTTGAGTTAAGATATTTTTTGTGATCGATACTTTGCTGATCACGAATTTGGAGGTCTTAGTTGTAGTCAAGATATCTTTATAAGGTCGGTGCTTTGCGACCTAGTCATTTGGGTCCAAATTGAGGCCCCGATATCCCAGGTCAGATCATTTCCGACCATCTCTTCTTGAGGACCAAGGCTCAGCTCAGTTGTCTTGAGTGTATGCTTGGGTGTCCTCGGTTGTTTTCGATGTTTTTATTATTGTCCGCTATGACTGACAATAATTGAATTTCCTACTTAGTCGCTTTAACAAAAAACCTGTATCAAATCTCAAAGAGAATATTTTATTAATGTAATCGGACATGCAACTTTCTTGTAATACATTCTCGAATTCTTAGCATTCCATATCCAAGTAATGGAGGTTCCAAAGGCGTTCAATTTTAAAAGCCTCAGATTTGATGACTTCGATAATTCTATAGGGTCTTTTCCAGTTTGGGATCAATTTTCCTAGTCAATGGGTTTAAACACCTTGGCTCAATGAAGGACAAGGTCTCTTAGTTAGAATATCTTCGATATGACCCATGCATTATAGTAGTGGGCCACTCGTTGCTGGATGCCATCTTAATCCAAGCTCGCTCTCTGGATTCTTCTAGCAAGTCCAAGTTCATTCAAAGTCAACTCAGATTTTCTTCTCATCATAGTACCCTATCTTGATCATCGACATTCCAATCTCAACAGGAATAACTGCCCCAGCATTGAAGGCGAGGTTGAATTGTGTCTACCTGGTGGGAGTCCGACGAGTTGTCCGATAAGCCTAGAGCATGCTGTGGAGCTTTCTTGGCCCAGAATCCTTTTGCTTGATCGAGCCTTGACTTCAACCCCTATAGGATCGTGTGATTTGTCACATCAGCTTCTCCATTTGATTGTAGATGACCAACTGAAGTGAGCGTATGGTCGATATATAGTTCTAAGCAAAATTTTTGAACTTTGGATAATCAAATTGTCGCATGTTATCGGTGATGATAGCTTGTGGTAGTATGAACTAAAAAGTAGTAGACTTCCAGATGAAGTCTTGGACCTTTTCTCCGTGATTTGAGCTAAGAGCTCGGCTTCCACCCACTTCGTGAAATAATCAATTGTGATGATAAAAAATTTTCTCCAATCACTCATCTATAGGAATAGTCCAAGGACATTAATTCTCCACATGGCGAAGGGCCATGGAGTGATGATTGGTGCAAGCTTGACCATTGGCCTCCATTGGATATTGGCATACTTCTAGCATTGTTCATACTTTCTGATGAGGTCGACTGCATCCTGTTTAGGATCAGTCAATCATATTCTTGTTAGATTACTTTGTAGGCTAATGACCTACCTCATAAGTAATTGTTGCAGATCCCTTTATGGACTTTTCGAAGTATGTAATCTACTTCAGTTGGATACAGTCACCAAAGTAGAGGCAATGATAATGAATTTTTTGCAAAGTCTTCCTTTCACGGAGACATACTGGAGGGCTTGATGCTTGGCTTTTCGAGCATCAACCAGGTTGGCCAACAAAATACCATCAGGAAGGTAACTAATCAATGGGTCCATCTAGCTTGATTTATAGCTAAACCTATGGCTCCTCGATACTTGGCTTCTATAGATGCTCGATGAAGACTCATCTATTGAGATTGGGATATCCTGAGGTGGTGAGATGAGACAATGCATCCACTCAAGCATTCTTCGATCTTAGTATCTGTTGTGCCTCCAAAATTTGAAACTTCATTGAGAGTTCCTTAAGCTTTTGCAAATATCAAGCCATCTTTGGTTCTCGAGCCTCGTACTCTCCTTGGATTTATTTGATGATAAACTTGTTGGATTTTGTTAGATGTCATGCATGTAAATTTTTCAAAATAATTTTGAAACAGATAGCAGAAGATCAGATTAAAACTGTTTTAATCTATGCATGCATAGATCTAATCTTAAATATATGAATCTAATTCATATGATGAAATAAAATGATCATGCATCTGATTTCAAAAATCAAAAATAACTGAATGATCAAATCACCTACCTAAATTGCTAAAACTCCTTCAGATCTGGATCTGAGGATGTCTGCAGATTTCGTTGAAACCGCACACGCATCTGACCTCTATGGATATCTACACAGGACTGAAACAGATCGAAAGCTCCAGAGATCATGAAGATGCTAGCTCTCTTTCAGATCTCCACTTCGCTGGTTTGGATCTGATCTCTTTTTTCGACCATCATAGAAGAAGTTGATGCATGGACTGCTGTCGTGCAGCACTGGAGGAATGCAGAGAGGCACTAGTAGAACTCCTTCTACTTCCTTTTTCTCTCTTTTTTGATCTCTCTCTCTCTCTAATTTCTCTCCCTCTATATGGCCATCTAGGGTTTGGGCGTGTGAAATATGGATGAAGGAAGAGGAGGGGTGGCAAGATGGATTCAATAATCTGAAGTCTTCTCTTATGTGACACGCCCAAGAGAACCCCTCCTTAAATAGATGGTAGCCAAGGGATGGGATAGAGTTCAATAAAATTTGAACTCTTATCTGATGAGAGCTCGAGTGCAAATTAACTAATCCAATCTGGACCAGATGAGGAGATAAAGAACACTAGGGAGGGGGCGACAATTTTGAATATGTGCCCCCTCTCCTATTTTTTTCTCCATGGTGCAACGCCAAAGAAGAGGGTGCCATCCCCATGCATGCCCCTCCTTTCTGTCGTGAGAGAGGAGAGGGAGTCTTAGTAAACATGAGACTCTTGCATCTTTATCTAGTTTGGGCTCAATCTGGATTCAATTCAAATCCAATTCAAACCTGATTCAAGCCCAATTCGATTCCAACTCAATCCTAATTCAATTAGGATTCAATTTTGAAATTTAGATACCCAATTTAGACTCAAATAAGTCAAACCCAAATAAATTAAATCTGATTTAATTATTTAGAACTTGATCTCCAACTTGATCTCATCAAATTGGATTGCAATAATTGCAATTAGATTCTCCTTGCTAACTATTAGCTGATCCTATGCTTGTAACTTTTACAAATTGATCCAAATCATCAATTTTATTGATAATTTGATCATGATCCAATCGTTTGATCTGATCAAACCTCTTTTGTGTGTTACCTCATAGATTCTGTTCTGTCTGATAGTGAGATACACCATGATCTCCATCATAATATCATCGAAATATCTTTCAATGGGTTGAAATATTTTCAACTCTTATCCAACAAGGATCATCGATCCAGAATGATCTCAGTGAGCTCTCACAATCCACTAGTGATGCCTAGTAGTATGTGGTGGCAACTTAGTAGAATAGAATAATTAGAATACTTAGGTGTAGTTACTTTGTGATTCAGTTCTTCTATTATGAGTTTCGATAAGATAGAAGTTATGAAAACTCATCAAATCTCAATATCCGTCATATGAAAAATTCGATTAGCTCAATTCCAAATCATGATATCGATGAAAACTTCTTTCCATCTATCATCTTGTTATAGCCACAGACTTAAGGACTTAGCTTCTCAAATCTCATAGGACTACTCCTTATCTACTAAGGTCAATAGATCCATTTTAAGTGCGCATCCTACTCCTACAATGAATCTATTATAATCAACATATACTACAGAGGCCCCAAATGGCTAGGAGATTATGTTTATATGTAGGCAAACTACAGCAATCTCATTGTGAGCAATCGAAGCACTATAGATCAAAAAATTACTCACACCACTATAACATAGAGAAGATCACGAATGAGTGAGTAAACATCCATATGATCTCTCATTTGGTCATGTTCAATATCGATGTTCTCTAAGAATTATCTGTACTCTCACTTAGTGTCTCTACACTATAGACTAGAGACTCATCTATCCAAAAGAATGATCCGTGCGTCGATCAAATCAGATCAGTCACCATCTCTGTGATGATCCATCGATTGAAAGTATTTCAAAAATTAATTATACATATCTCCAAATCTCAACTCTTAAGAATATGTATTTTAAATTATTAATTTTTTGGATAATTCTTGAATACATTATACAAGAATAATAAAAAAATATTTTATTGATAAATCAATAGTTTAAGTATAAATATATGTCCTAAAATTATTACAATGTATCTATCATATTAGCTTCTAGGATATACATCTAATAAAATTGTGAGTCGATGAAGACCTTTAGGTCTTTTATTCCAAGTTCTTTAGCGATGCTAAGGCCCACAATCAATGCATTCTATTCAGCCTCATCATTGGAGATGTCGAAGTCAAACCGAATCATGTACTCCATCACAGCACCTTCTGGGCTTGCAAGAATGAGCCCAACTCAGCATCTTTAAGAGATTGAAGCTCCATCTACATGAAGGATCCATCAAGGAGGTTCTATCTCCTCAGATAATGCTGTAGTCGATTTCTCATCTGGAGTAGTACACTCCATGAGGAAGTCAGCCAAGATCTAGGCTTTCATTGCAGATCAAGGGTAGTAGCTGATGTCAAATTCTTCGAGCTCAATCATCCATTTCATCATCCACCTAGAGGTATCAAGCCTTTCAAGAATTGCCTTTAGAGGGTAGTTCATCAATATGATCATCAAGTGGGCTTGGAAGTATGGTTGAAGTCATCGCACATAGGTAATAAATTCTTAGATAATCTTCTCAACTCTTAAGTACCTCATTTCCACATCTCAAAGGATCTCGTTGGTATAATAGATAGACCTTTGGCTCCCAACATCCTCTCGAATAAGCATTGAGCTGATAGCAGCAGGTGAGACCAATAAATATAAATATTAGTTGTCACCTATCATCGACTTGGAGAGCAGTGGGAGTGATCTGAGGTATCATTTGAGCTCTTTGAATGATGCTTGGCATTCCTCCAACCACTCAGAGCCCTTCATCTACTTAAGGACTTTAAAAAATAAGAGGCACTTTTCAGTTGACTTCGAAATGAATCAACTAAGGGTAGTGATGTGTGTCGTAGCACACCAAAATTAATCCTACTCACTACTATGTAGATAGGATGAGTCGGGATCATATCCGCAGGGATCTTAGTTGATTGTTTCGAAAATATAAAAGAAAGAATAATAGATTGTAAGAAACTAAGAAAGATGTATAAAAATTATAATAAAATTACTTTTCATTAATAAAAAGAAGCATATATAAAGAAAGAATAAATTGCAATATAAGATAACTAAATCAAGTTGATCTTCTCACTGCGTCTGATAGTGATGTGCTTCCTTAAATCCTTCGTCTTCCTCCGTGCAGACAGCAGCAGGATGGCTGGAAGGCTTGGTACAGGAACTCCAAGGAAGAAGGTAGATGGAGTATGAAATATGGGAAAGAAGGATAGCGGCACTAGGATTAGGACCTCTCCTAAATTTGTTGGAAGACATGCTAGGGTTAGTACCTCTCCTAGACTTATGAGAAGAAAAGAGAGATGGGGGCAACAGCTCGGAGAGAAACTTAGGGTTGGCTTGATGGGAAGAGAAAAAGGGAAGAGCTTTAATGGAGGGGAGAAGGAGGAGATGATCCCACAAGGGGGCTGATATCTTGAGAAAGGAGGGCTAGGGGTGCTGTTTATAGAGTAGGGAGGCTAGGGTTTCATGAAAATAGAGGTGGGAGCGTGAATAAGGATCCTTGGATCTTCATATTGATTCTCCTCCGTTGATCTTTAAGTCATGTTCACACTAGAATGAGAGCTGGTTGCCTGGTTCACTCAAGTCTGATCCAATTTGAGTCTAATTTGAGTCATATGAATCCAAACTTTCAATTACCTACAAAATAGACTAGAGAGCATCTAATTCAATAAATAATATCGATTATTATAATATTTAGTACTTCTAGCGACTTAAATTAAGTATTCATCACATCCTCTAACTTGAACTTTTACTCATCTTTGAGTAAAATAGATACATTAGCATTGTGCACCAAATTATCTTTAAATTGAAAGTTATCCTAGACATTTCTAACTATAATGGATATCCGGCTAGACCATTAATGAGTTTCTTCATTGAATTATCAATTCGACCCAATTAATAGTTGAGTATTAGCCATAAATTTTTTAAAGATCTTCTTTTACCAACTTTTCACTCTACTCTTTAAGTCCTCTAACTTGATGTGAACAGAATTTATTGTCTTCTTACAATTTAGTCCCCTTATTTTTTTTCTTTCTTTTTTTTTCAAAAGAGTCTAGTGCAATGTCTTAGCCTCTTGAGCCTTC
>KE507017.1:25687-42622 GCA_000441515.1 Elaeis oleifera
TTAATGCAAGTAGGACTTGTATTATGAGATTGAATAGAATTCAATCCTTATGCCTATTTAAGAAACCTCTCCTAAGGTCTCTAGAGCATCAAGCCAGCAGCCCTCACACCCAAAGGCTCTCCCCATGCCCTCTCTTCCTCTCCCATTCTCTCTTCTTGGGTGTTCTATACACCCTTCCTTGGGACGTGCATCCCAAGGAGTTCCATATCCAAAGAAGTTTGGATGCCTCTTTCTTACTAGTTTTTAATATCTGGTAGTAGCACATAGTAAGGAGAAACTCTAGAGAAGAGGAGAAGAAGAAGATCAAAGAGAAAGATCAAGTGTTGATTGCGATCCAGGCTTCATTTTGATTCAGCAGGCTAAACTTTGGAGAACCAAAATTTAGATTAAAGAGAACTATTTCAGATTGATCCTGAGTAGATACTCGTAGAGATCAAATAATTATACGGCTAGGAGAGAGCTTCTTCTCTTTTAGATTCAGTTTTGAAGAAAAAATTACGAAATAGATATGTGATTTGATCACAATCTGAATTTCAGTATATATCAAGTTCAGCATATGAAATAGATCATGTGGTTTTATATTTTATACATGCAAAATTAAGATCAAAATTATTTTAATCTTATTCTCCACTGCGGTATTTAGAAATAAATTTTTGAAATACATATGCATGTATCAAACCCTGAATTCCAAGATTAAT
Source organism: Elaeis oleifera (assembly GCA_000441515.1). NCBI lineage: Eukaryota > Viridiplantae > Streptophyta > Magnoliopsida > Arecales > Arecaceae > Elaeis > Elaeis oleifera. The sequence goes on from KE507017.1 coordinate 26,386, forward strand.
GTAATTCTTCGAATTAAAGGTAGAGGCTTTCAATTCGTATAAAATAGTAGAAGGACTTTTAGACTAAAGTCTATATCTTTAGGATTAAAATGATTTATATAGTAATAGGCTTTTGATTTTCTTTTCAGCTATGGCCAACATATTATCACTCGGATCACTATTGGATAATGATAAGCATATCGGACCAAATTTTGATAGCTCATATCGAAAGCTTAAGATCATCCTGAAGCACAAAAGGATCCTGTACGTGCTTACGGATCCCGCATCTGAAGAGCCTGCTGCCAAGACACTCCATGCTGCAAGAGATACTTATATGAAGTGGCTCAATGACTACACCACAGTGTGTTGAGTTATGAGGGCAGCCATGAGTAATGAACTTAACCATAAGTTCGAGAATGCACAACCTGAGGAGATGATTCAGTTATTGAATGAGTCCTTCGGCATCCCTGAGGATGCTGAAAGACACAAAACCTCCTATGCTGTGTTCAATGCCCGTATGTTAGAAGGTGCGTTAGTCACAAATCATGTATTGTACATGATCGAGTAGATTAAACACTTAAACAAACTTGACTTTCTGTTACATGAATAGTTGAGCAAGGATGTTATCCTAAACTTGCTACCGAAGTCCTACCTACCCTTCTTGAGTCATTATAGAATGACCAAGCCTATAGTTAACTACCATGGTTTGCTAGGGTTGCTACAAACATTTGAGAAGGACCATCAGCTCCAGAAGGAGCCGATGCATGTTGTGGGAGGATCGTCTATAGGTCGTCATTCCTCCAAGAGAGAAAAGAAGGAAAAGATGCAGAAGAGTTGTGCCGTCAATTCAAAAATCAAAGCAGGGCAAAAAGTCAAAAGTCAATAAGAGTCAGGCAGAATACTTCTTCTGCAAGAAACAGAATTATCAAAAGAGGAACTATCCTGCATATATTACTTCCCTTGACCCAAATAGGCCAAAGAACAAGAGAAACAAGTAATCAATTGCTTCACATGATATTTATATGGTAACTCCTTATAATTTATCTATATGTGATACTACTACTTGGATATTGGATACCGAAAGTCTGATTAATATTTGTAATTCATTGTAGGGACTATAGGTCAGTAGAAAATTTAGAGAAGGCGAGCGGTTCCTAAATGTTGGAGATGGAAGCTTTGTTCTATTTAGCTTTAAAAACTATGCAACTTATTTTGGGTTTAGTAGTGTCATGTTAGATGAGTATCATTATTGTCTTTCTTTTCTGATGAATGTCATCTCTGTAGGTCTTTCGGCCAAACTTAGTTTAAGTTTTCATAAAGGATGATTTTTGTGATATCATTATGAATGATACTGAAACCATACGAGGACAATTAAACATGACATATATTTACTATCATAGCCTATTGGTATAATATACACATCGAACAAACGCCCTAGGATAGATAATATCAGCGATACCTACCTTTGACATTATAGGTTGGATCATGTGAACAAGAACAGGATAGACAGGTTAATCAAAGAGGATGTCTTTGAAATTAATGATTATGAATCATTACCGACCTGTGAATCTTGTCTACTTGATAAGATGACTAAGTCATCTTTTTAAAAAAAATGAGTGAGCCAATGATGTTCTAAGTCTAGTACATAGCTATGTATGTGGACCTATAAACATAGGCACCAGAGGAGGATATTATTACTTTATTACATTTACTGACGACCTATCGAGATATGGGTACGTCTACCTTATGAAGTACAAATCTAAATCATTTGAAATATTCAAATGATTCCGTAATGAAGTAGAAAATAGACTGAAAAGAGTATTAAAATTCTTCGATCAGATCGAGGAGATGAATACCTCACCAGTGATTTTTTGACACATTTAGAAGAGAATGGGATTCTCTCATAATGGACCCCTCTTGGAACACCATAACATAATGGACTGTCGAAAGAAAGAATCAAACACTATTAGACATGGTTCGGTCTATGATGGGCTTTGCAACTCTACCGATCTTCTTTTGGGGATATGCTCTTAAAACTACCAACTACATAATAAGATTCCGAGCAAATCTATAAATAAAACACCATATGAGATATTGTCAAGACGTAAGCCAGTGCTCTCACACCTTAGAGTTTAGCGATGTTTGGCTTATGTAAAGTATTTAAAGATAGATAAGCTTGGACCTAGATCTGATAAATGCTTGTTGGTAGGGTACCCTAAGGAAACTAAAGGGTACTGCTTCTACCTTGCGGAAGAACAAAAGATGTTCGTCAGCAACAGGATAGTTTTTTAGAAAAGAGCTCCTTGGGGAAGAAACTAATTTCACTAAAATCAAACTTAGTGAAGTTCGTGAGGTAGAAATATAGGTACATACAAATTAGATTTGATTAGAGAATCAAATTCAGAGCCTGTAGAGGCATCATTAAGGATATTCGGTAGAGTACCGCATCAATCGGATAGATACTATAGTTTTTTAGTCCAAGATGGTGATCCTGTCGAACCAGATGAGAACGATGAGTTTTCAATCACCTATATGGATGCTATGCAAAGGCCCGACTCTCAAAAATGGTTTGATGCAATGAAATTTGAGATAGGGTCTATAGAGATCAATAGTGTATGGATACTAGTTGATCTATCCGAAGGAATTAAACCCATAGGGTATAAATAGATTTTCAAAGAAAAGAGGAGCGGACGGAAAGGTGAAGACCTATAAAGCCCATCTTGTTGTCAAGAGATACCGTCAGCATTATGGTATTGATTATGATGAGACGTTCTTTTCTATGACAATGCTCAAATCCATTTGGATCATGCTTGCGATAGTGACATACTTAGATTTTGAGATCTAGCAAATAGATGTCAAAATTACTTTCCTTAATAGGGAGCTGGAAGAAGAGATGTATATGATACAGTATGAAGGGTTTACATCCTCAAATGAATCTAAAGTATGCAAGTTAAATAGGTCCATCTATGGACTAAAGCAAGTATCTAGAAGTTAGAATATGCATTTTGATAAGACGATAAAATATATGGTTTCATTAGGAACAGAGAAGAGCCTTGTATTTACAAGTAGGCTAACGATTCTGTAGTCATTTTCTTGTACTGTATGTGAATGATATACTGTTAATAGAAAATGGCATTTCAGCTTAGTAAAGTGTAAAGTTATAGCTATCATCACAGTTCTCCATGAAGGATTTGGAAGAAGCATCCTACATCTTGGAGATGAAGATCTATAGAGATAGATCTAAAAAGTTGCTTGGATTGTCTCAATTCACGTACATCAATACCATGCTGAAATAGTTCAGCATAGAGAATTTTAAAAAGGGCTATTAAATGATAAGTCAAAAAATTTCTCTTTCCTAGAAGGATTGTCCGATAATCCCTCAGGAGAGAGAACATATGGGTAGAATCTCATATATCTCGATAGTGGGATTTATCATGTACACCATGATATATATGAGATTGGATGTGACCTATTCACTAGGAGTAGCGAGTAGGTTTCAGTCTGATCTAGAAGAGAACCATTGGAAGGTTGTGAAGACAATCTTTAAGTATTTGAGAAATACTAAGGAGCAATGACTTATCTATGGTGACACTAACTTGAAACTTGTGGGATATACTGACTTCAATTTTTAGTTAGATCACGATGACAGCAAAAGCGTATTGGGCTACATGTTCACCATGAATGGAGGAGCAATTTGCTGGAAGAGTTTTAAGCAATATATGCTGGCTGACTCAATATGCGAAGTGAAATATGTTGCAGCATCTGATGTTGCAAAAAAGACTGTTTGATTAGAGAAGTTCATCACTAAATTTGGAGTGGTTTCCTCTTTTGATGGTCCAGTTTTACTATATTGTGATAGTATTGGAGCCATAGTGCAAGCAAAGGAGCCCAAGTCATACCAAAGAATCAAATATTCTGCGACGCTATCATCTTGTCCATAAAATCATAGATCAAGATGACATCGAGCTAGAAAAGATTGACAGAAAAGAGAACCTGATCGACCCTTTCACTAAAGCTCTCAGGATCAAAAAGTTCGATGATCATAAGTAAAAGATGGGTATAAGATACTATCCTAATTGGCTTTTGTCTAAGTGAAAATTGTTGAGAATTGTATCCTAAAGCCAATTGACTTATTGTAAATAATTAAATTTATATATAAATTATTGATTAATAAATAAAGATTATTTTGACTTTTTCATCACAAGGTGCACATCTTTATTATTAGAACTCTTATGTTGTGATGAAGTCCTTAGAATTATATTATGATCAATAAAGAAAGATTTATCGAATAGTTCTTAAACAAATTTACGACCAAATGATACATCATTAATAGGATGATGATGTTTATCGAGTGTAGGTTATTATGTGCCATATAGGTTGGTTATCCTCGTAAGCAAGGAGTGTAGAGATACTGGTATGGTATACAGGTAAGATGTAGGAGTACATCATCATTGAACAAGTGACTCACCTGCTGAGTACTTTGTTATCAAGAGCAGCTCGTGAAACGTATGGGCATAAGTATCCCGCAGATCTGAAATCACTATAGTGACTTACAAACAACTTGCTATGCTTAGGTACTGGACTACCTGCATTTCTAATGTAGTAATGGAAGGCTATTGAGTATAGTCAAGTACTTATGAAGTCTGTGTGTGGATCAAGATGAGATCGATCTCTCTAAATTATAGGAGTTAATGCATCACTGTATTTAATTTAATAAAATTTTAGTCAGGATAATCTATGTGATGGATTTGAAAGATTGAAATACAATATAGATGATTGTTTCAGGGTTGACAATTAAACCCTAGATCACCTTAAGCATTAGGATCAAAAAGATGAATTATGCGGCAACCATATGTCCAAGTTCTTGAATATTACTTTACAAATATTCGATCTATTCGGATATCGGATATCATTGCTGGATGATCACTTCGATCAGCATAGAAAAGAGTTTCTATGCTACCAGCTTAGTGTTCGAACCTATAGAGTCATGCACAAAAATCGAACAATGTAGAAAAGAATTGATCAAATATTTATATGTTCGATTTGAAAGTATGAGACTTGATTGAATATGTACATTAACTTGATTAAGAATTAAGTTATAGATCATATGAAATTAAACACTGATTATGTTCAGCTAGCACTGTGCAAAAAGTGTGGATTTGATTTCGAAGATGAATTAAATTAAATCAATGATCCAAATGATTATGGAAGAATCGATTGTGTTCTAATTACTTTAGATCAGATCTAATCTAATTGGACTTAAGTTTATTAAGACTTGATTGGGTTGATTTATCAAGTTGGATTTGGATAAGAATCTTAATTGGATTAGAATCAGCAGCTTTTTTGAAATTAGTTTGAATCGAATTTGAATTGGATTCAAATTGATCCAAATTTGAACCAAATCTAATTTGATATACTTAGCTACTTTTTCTAGATATTCTCTTTCTTTATGGGCCAGTCAAGGTGGTTAGGAAGGGGCTGAAACAGCCCCTCCTCTTGGGTGTGTATCATAATGAAAGGAGACTCTTCTCCTACTTGGATTAGGATTCTTTGTGTTTTAGGGAGCTTAGATTTGATTCAAATATAGAAAGTCCTTTTCCTAGCATCCAAAGAAATTTGATTTGATCTAGGACCTCTTATCTATATAAGGAGGGGTGTGGAGAAGGAGAAAATCAATCAATCAAAGGCTTGACGTGGAGATCCCTTGGTGTGGGCGTCCCCTCTCTCTTGGGCGTCACCTAGCACTGGGCGTCTCTCTCCTTTTGGCATACTCCATCCCTTTGTGGTAGTGTGTAGGCTGTTCTTAGGACTTGAGATCAGATCTCAAGTGTTCCTCTCCTTCCTCTTCGAAGAAAGAGTTCATCCCTCTCTCTTATAGTATTTGGCATGCACGCGAAGTAGAGGATCTGCGCATCCAGATCTCGTGAAGCATATTGATCAAGGAGCTTTTTCAATCTTGATTATTTTTTGCTATAAATCAAGGTGAGAATTCATAAGTGTTATAAAATTTTAATTGTTAATTTATTTTACCTTCCGACATCTGATGTGATCGGATGAACTTTTTCTTCAAATAAGAGTTTTTCTCTTCTGTTAAAGAAGGAACAAGAAAATGAGGACATGGGTCCTCTATTCCATCATGAATAAAAAAGAGAAAAAAGAAAAAAAGAGAAGAGAGAAAGAATTTCACTCTCTTTCCTCTTCTCTCTCTCCCTTCTCTCTTCACAGGTTTCTACTTTCTTTCTCTAATTTTTCTCTCTATTTTCTCTCTTTACTTTCTCTTTCTAAGAAATCTCACTTTTTCTCTCTCTAAAAGTGTCTCTTTTTGGATTATGTCTCTTTTAAGATTTTTTAGATCTTAGAAAATCCTCTAGTCTTGATAGATCTTGATGAATAGATCTTGATATTGACTGTTGGATAGTTGTCGGTCTCTATCTTGATCGAGCCAAGTCTTATGCGATTTCATCTTCGATTGCATCATAACATCTTATCTTGATCTTTGATTTGTAGTGGATCGATTTAATGCTCTAGATAAGATCGATTGGATGTCGGGTGCTACTGCATAGCCAACCTATCCTGCGAGGATTTAGGATTTTTATTTTGAAAATAAATATGATTAAAGATTGATAATAGTATGATTTTGGATATTAGGTTTTAAAGAGAAAAATTTATGGAGTTACATGGATTTGTTGGAATATGTGTGAGATGAGTAATGCTTCATTCTTTCTAAATTTATTAATAAATTATTAAATAATTTTTTATATTGAATTATGCATGATTGGTGAACCTAATGCATGCTATTTTGAATTATTGAATATATTTTTCTAAATTTTAAATTAGTTATGATCGAATATATTGAATTTGATATGAATTATTCGATTGATTTTAGTGTCACATGATTTATGAACCTTTTGAATTTGAATATGAAATAGTGTTTTGATTTGAGATAGATTTTGACTCGCAGTCTGACTATATATCGAATCCCATTAGTGAGGATTAAACATTGGTAATTACTTTGATATCTTACCAATGGGATGGTTACGGTGGTTATTTTGATATCCTGCCAGTGGAGAAGTTAAATACTGATACTCTGATATCCTATCAATGGGGGTGTGCGCTAGTACTTTGATACACTATAAGTGGATGGTTAAATGCTGGTATTTGATACCTTACTAGTGAGAGTTGTGCATTGGTACTTGATTTATTCCATGGTTGATCAGATGAATGTGATATTTTGAAGGAATTCGATTTATGAATGAAAGTGAATTTGTATGGATCTTATTTGATTAGTGATGTATGTTTTGAATTGATGTATCTTGCATGCTAATTTTTAGTATACTATTATTGTTTAATTTATCTAGTTAAAGTGGACATTGCTTATTAGGTTGTTTAACTAATAATGAGTTTTATTATTTTTATAGATTCAGAGATCTAGCTTGACTTAGGAATTTGATATAGGAGAACAAACTAGAGATAAATTTTAATATTTATTTAGATTAAGATTTATTGAGATTTGATTATGAGATTATGAAATTTTATTTGATAAGATATTAATTAGTTATTAAATAAATAAATAATAATTATTGAATTTATTCCATTGTGATGCATTGATATCATATGAGATGCCTTGCATGCTTGTGGGGAGAGTTCCCTATGAGTATGCGATGGTTGTCATGACCCTTGGTCTATGTCTCAGATTGGAGGTGCGACAATTAATATGGTATCAAATCATAAGTGGATAAATTATGACACAGAACAGACATGAGTTTAGGTAGATAGACACTAGGGACATTGGGATGATAATTATTTGATTGTGATGACCTAAAAATCTTAGATTTGATACAAGTGGATATCATTGATAGATTTGAATCAGAGTGTGTAGTGGAAGCATAGTAGTTTGAATTATTTTAAGCTAATCTAAATGAGAATTTGATTTGAAAGATATTATGCTAAAAGTTTCAAATTAGAGGATGATTATGACTTGAGATAAAAGTAATCCTGAATTATTTTGGACTTAAATAAGAAAATTTTGAGGATGATTTTTTTAAGAGAAGAGAATGTAATACCCACACCAATCGTAAAGCACCAAAAAAAAGAAGAAACAAAAAATAGAGAAGACTCCTAATGGGAGTCTTCTCTTCCGTGGACTCCCAATTGGAGTTAAAGAACAAGGCTGGAAGGGAGTCTAACTCCTCCCCCTCCTCATCCATATAAAGGGTGAAGTCCCTTATAAAAGCCCACCAATCGATCACTGAGCATCGTCGGAACAAGTCCCCATCTTCTTCTACATACCCTCTTCGTGTCGACCTTAAATCCTTGCTAAAGACAAGGTTAGGACTCCCATCTCTTCTTTATCTTTCTTCCCTAAGTCTTCTCCATCTTTAGCATGCCACCACCGGGTGGATTCCATTAAGAATTGCTAGAAAACTGCTTTGGAAAATCACCCCTATTTTAGACTATTTTTTCATGAATATTGGATGGAATTTCTGTCGCCATACACTGCCACCGTACGTTGAGAAAGGAGCTCTAGTTGTGTCGCCTTGGCCCCACCCACCATCGGCCATAGCCACAGTCGGTGGGAGGTCTTCTGTTCGAACAAGGAATGGGGAACAAGAGTTCCCCTATTCCGTTAAAGAAGGAAAAAGAAAAAGAGGACAAGGGTCCTCTATTTCACTATGAAAAAAAAGAAAAAAGGGAAAAAAGAGAAAGAGTTTCTCTCTCTTCCCTCTTCTCTCTCTCCTTCCTCTCTTCATGGATTTTCACTTTCTCTCTCTAATTTCTCTCTAATTTCTCTCTCAACTTTTCTCTTTAAGAAATTCTCACTTTCTCTCTCTAAGAGTGTCTCTTTTTGGATTATGTCTCTTTTAGGATTTTTTAGACCATAGAAAGACCCTCTAGTCTTGATAAATCCTAATGAATAGATCCTGATCATTGACTATTGGAGTTGTCAATCCCTACCTTGATCAAGCTAAGCCTCCTGAGATTTTATCTTCGATTGCATCATAACATCCTACCTTGATCCTTGATTTGTAGTGGATTGATTTAATGCTCTAGATAAGATCGACTGGATGTCGGATGCTACCACATAGCCAACCTACCTTGTGAGGATTTTGGATTTTATTTAAAAATAATTATGATCAAATGTTGATAAAAGTATGATTTTGGATATTAGGTTTTAAAGAAAAAATTTATGGAGTTATATGGATTTGTTGGAATATATATGAGGTAAGTAATGCTTTAATCTTTCTAGATTTATCAATAAATTATTAAATAATTTTTTATATTGAATTATGTATGATTTATGAATCTGATGCATGGTATTTTGAATTATCAAATATATTCTTTTTGAAATGTTAAATTAGTTATGATCGAATATATTGAATTTGATATTAATTATCTGATTGATTTTAGTGTCACATGATTTATGAATCTTTTAAATTTGAATGTGAAATAGCATTTTGATTTGAGATAGATTTTGACTCGTAGTCTGACTATACATCGAACCCTATTAATGAGGGTTAAATACTGATAATTACTTTGATATCCTACCAGTGGGATGGTTAAATGCTGGTGATTATTTTGATACCCTATCAGTGGGGCGGTTAAATGTTGGTGCTCTGATACTCTACCAATTGGGGTATGCACTGGTACTTTGATATGCTATCAGTGGGATGGTTAAATGCTGATACTTGATATCCTACTAATGGGGGTTATACACTGATACTTGATTTAGTCCGTGGTTGATGAGATGAACGTGATATTTTGAAAGAATTTGATTTATGAATGAAAGTAAATTTGCATGGATCTTATTTGATTAGTGATGTATGTTTTGAATTGATGCATCTTATATGCTAATTTTCAGTATACTATTATTGCTTGATTTATCTAGTTAAAGTGGATATTGCTTACTATGCTGTTTAGCTCATGATGAGTTTCTATTATTTTTACTAAATTCAGAGATCTAACTCAGAGATTTGATATGGGAGAGCAAATTTTATTTGTAAGATATTTAATTTAATTATTAAATAAAGTTAATAATAATTTATTTGAATTTTATTTCACTATAATGCATTTATATCATGATGAGATGCCTTGCATGCTTGTGGGGAGAGTTTCCTATAAGTGTATAGCTGCTGCCATGACCTCTGATCCATGATCTCGAATCGGAGGTGTGACATTGATTATGAGCTATAACCTAATTCAAGGTTTGGATAGTCCTTTCTTCTAAGTTTCAAACTATATAAAAGTTGTTACATACAAAATGGTAAGGATACAATCAATACAAGAATAAAACACAAAGCCCATAATGAGCAAAATTAAATATTTTTAATGCGTGTGTTGGAAGTAGAGGAGGCTCTCCTTGGATGCTTGGAAGCATGACATGAATGCTCAATTGAATGATCTTAGGAGTGGGTGGATCTAATCTTGGAGTATACTCTTGAATCGCACTTAATGGCACTTAATATCTCTTCTTTCATGTTTTTCCTTATTTTTCTCATGTCCCAATTTGTATTCAAGTCATTTACACCTCCAAAATAGGTTGGAAAGTAGTTTCTACCTATTGGATGGGTGAAAATAGCTGTTAAAGGTGAAAAGTTCCACTTTGGGCTTGTATAAAACAAGTCTTTTGAATTATTAGACATATTACGATTGACTCATGTTCTTTAGGGGTCGACTTGTGATCTCTAAGGGTTGATTCTTCTTCTGCTTGGGTCGATCCGAGAAGGGCAGATGTTTATTGCGCTCTATCATTCATTTGAAATCATCTTTGGTCAAACTCTATTGATCTTGGGTTGACTCATGCTTGATAGGTGCCGACTCTTGTGTGCTTGGGTCGAAAGGATTGTTTTCTATTATTTTACCTAAGATTGTTTTGGGATTGATTCAACTGATTCTAGGATCGGCTCATGGGAACATACTAGTCTTCTCTAATGTGCTAGGGTCGGCTCCTAAAATCCTTCAAAATTATAGTCTTCTATATATCTAAGCCTATAGTCAGCTCTTCATATCCCGGGTTCGACTCCTCTGCTTCAGAACTTCAAAAAGGCTTCCAATATTCTTTCCAACTCGGGTATTTTAAGTTGATGTCTTCTTTAAGTATTTAAGTTATTTTGGGATTATTTTTGCTTCCTGTACACACCCTTAAGTACTCTAAAAATACGCAATCAGTAAGCTTATACTCAAATATTTTGTATTATCAAATTCAAAGGGATATTTTGTGTTATCAAATTCAAACCTTTTGGGGTAGTAATCTCCCTCTTTTTGATGATGTTAAAATCTTTGAGTACCAAGAATGTGCTTGGATCAAATAACCAATGAGTTCAAAAAAAAAAGAGTTTCCAATCATTTCAATGATTAATCAATTTGATGTTCAATTAAGTCCATTTTCTTGATACCACCAATTTATTTCCAATATCACTTATTCAGTTTCAATGTCAATCCATTATGAAGTCCATTTTCCTCTTTGATGGTTCATGCTTATATGCATATTGTTTCTTTAATTTCTTTTTCATTTCTTACATTCTTATTTCTCCCTCTTCTTATCATTATCAAATAGAAACATGAATTTGGATTTAAGAGCACAGAAGCATAAGGAAAGCAAACAACTTCATTAATACCATATCATGTAACATGTACAAAAGAGAAGTATCATAGTGATCATCCAACATTAGCATACATAGGATAGATCATACAAAAACAAACATCTGAGACATCTAGGTGAAGCATCTAGACACTACTATAAAAGCAAACTCCTAGTTGACTAATTTAAGAACGATAAGCTATAATAGTGTTGACCCATAGATTTATTTGATGATGTCAAAACAATTGAGTACAAATGGTACTAATGTTAGCTTAAGAAAATGGTTGTAAGAATTCTTATGATGCTCAAAGGCCACATACAAATTAAAAAGAAATTTTCTCCAAAATAACCAAAGATTAAGTTCTCTAAAAATTTCAACAAGTGTTGGAAGAAAAGACTCGATGTCTGGTTATTAGGAGCTAACTCTTGAATATTCACAAGTTTAAATAGAAAGCAAACAATTGTTTGGAAGGTTCAGGAGCTGACCATAGATATCAAGAGTCAACCCCAGCACACCTAGAAAAGACTGTCCCAACATATTAGTCGACCTGAAAACAGTCGAGTCAATCCATGAATAATCTTGTGCAGATAGAGAGCAACAAAATTCATCCATTCACAAGTTGACCTTAAAGCTCAATGAGTCAACCCTAGCAAGATAGGAACCAATCCTAGATTCAAACAAGTTGATCCTAGAATGATCTTAAGGTGAAAATAGTGTAATGAAAAATGGCCAGTTCCCAAATTGACCCCAGTACTTCATGATTAGTTGACCTCAAGAAGGGACAAGTCGATCTCAACTTCAGTTGAATAGATCCTAGAATGGCCACAGTCAAAGATAAAGAGCTACCTAAAGATACTATGCTTCATGAGTTGACTCATGATAGAGACAACTCAACCCCTGCTAGCTAAGAGTCAACCATTGGAGAAGATGAGTCAACCTCTACATCTGACAGCTTAACAGCTAGTTTTTTAGAACTTCTCTAATAGGTAGAAATGAGCATGATGGCTAATGTGAGCTGTCCAATGGTCAACCTACCTCTTTCAGCCATTTTTAAGTATATTTAAGCAAGAAATTCAAATGAGGAACTAACAAGAGAGAGAACAACAATAGAAAAAAAAGAAGTTCATTTAAGAGGACATTCAATTTCAATTCTTCAAAACATTCAATTCATCCAAAGAAAGAGGACAAGAGCATTCATTGAGTGCGCCATTGACTGAAAAATCAATAAAAGCAATTCTTCAACCCTTTCCCAAGCAATTAAGGAAGAAGTCTATGCATTAAAGAAGCTTCATCAGCATCTTCCCTCAAGCTTCAATGAGAATTTCATTTTGAGCTTTAAATTGTTGTTTCTTATATTTATTACTTTATAACAATTTTCTTGAGATAGAAACTTGAGGATAAAGGCTAGTCCATGATATTAGATGTGTGTATTTGACTAAATCTTGAAAGATTTAGTTAGGAAGATTTTGGTTGATGAACCTGTGTAAAACCAACTGGATTTGATTGTGAGTTTGGATAAAACAATCAGACTATAATCAAAAAATTATAATTAAAATTCTCAAGCAGGAGGTATTGGAGCATGGATGTAGGTACTGGATTTGGTACAGAATCATTATGAATTTTTTGAATTTGTAATTGTGTGCTTGTTTACTTTTATTCTTAGTGACTTTATCTATTCTATTGCTTTCACATCACAACCACATTTAAAATTGGTACTAGAGCACATATTTAGCTTTTAATTTTAAAAACCCAATTCATGCTTCATCTTGTTGCTACTTCTGGGCAGCAAATAGTGTTAGTGCTTATTACTCAACCTATTTGGATCTAACAATCAAGAGTTAAATGTTATGGCAATCCTGATTGGCTCATTTCTTGTTGTAAATCAATCAATTAATAGAACCCCACTATATAATGGCACAAATTATACATATCAGAAGATATGAATGAGAATATTCATTCAAGCACTTGATTATGGCATGTAAGGTGTCATAATCAATGGCCCTCACATATCTACTATTTTTATTGATGGTATGCCCTCTTCCAAATCAAAAAGGAATTGAAATGAGTTAGATATGAAGATGGCCCAACCAAATACAATTATGAATATTTTATATGGCTCCTTGGATGCCAATGAATTTAATATAATTTATACTTGTGTTTCGGCTAAAAAATATGGAATAGATTAGAATTATCCATGAGGGTACAAATCATGTTAAAAAATCTAAAATTAATATGTTTATATGTAAATATGAATTGTTTAAAATGAAACAACATGAATCTATAACTATAATATTCACTAGATTTATTAATATTATTAATGATTTGAAAAGTTATGACAAATGTTGTACTAATTGTGAACTTGTTCAAAAAGTTACTACAGTATTTAACAAGAAGTTGGTAAGCCAAAATGATAACCATCCAAAAAGCAAAGGATTTAAATAAATTAACCCTGGAGGAGCTCATTGGCTCACTCATGACTCATGAGTTGAGCATGCACCAAAATATGGAGAAAAAGTCAAAGAACAAGAGAACCATAGCCTTAAAATCTAAGGCCAATGATGATGAGGAAAGAACCAGTCAGAGAAAACCGACAAAATGAAGAAATGGCCATGATAACAAGAAATTCAAAAGATTTATGAGAAGAAAAGAAAAGATTTAAGAAGAAGGGCATGATCAATGGAGAGCCAAGTAAGACAAGGATAAGGAGCAACTGGTAGTATATTATGAATGCAAAAAGCTGGATTATTTAAAGACAAATGCTTCCATTCAAGAATTATAAGAAGAAGGCCATGATTACAACTTGAAGTGATAGTGATGAACCTAACTCCAAAGAAGAAGTAGAAAAGGAAGAAGATTAAACTTATACCTCAGGGCACACATGCGGATGAGGTATACTTAGAAAAGTCTCCTGAATTTATTTTGATGAATTACAAGATGCTTTTTATGATTTGACTAATGATTTGAAAAAGTTAGGATAGAAAAATAAGAGTTGAAAAGAGAAAATTAAGTTCTAGCCAAAGAAAGAAAGATTTCTAAACGAAAAGAAGGTTTTAATCAAAGAAAACACTAAGCTAAAGGAGGAAGTTGAAAAACTAAAACCAATTATTGATAAATTCATTTTGAGTTCTAAAAAATTATAAATAATTTTAAAAATTAAAATTATTGAGAAAAATTATAGAAACATCTCTTAAAATTTTACTTTTTACACTTAGATCCTAAAAGAAAAAAGTTACAAAGGAACCCCAAAACTTTCAAAATATTGCAAATAGCCCCTGCCGTCAGTCTCCATTAGACTGTGTTATAACATGAGGGTTAATTGAGAGATTAATTTTATGAAATACTATAAGTACCCTTCAAGAAGTTTCATATTTTTGGCATGAAGTGGAGTGGAGGGAGGGAGGAGGCACATGACATACATATGACCATCATCCTCCCTTTTCCTGGCCATGCTTTGTTCCCCATCCATTGCGGACACAAGTGGCACCAAAGGAGGGGGAAGGGTATTGGTTTCAACCATACAATGAAAAGTAATTTTAAATTTAAAATCAAACAAGTTAATAGCCTTAACAATTAAAACTATCGAGCTGAAACTCAAATCCTAGAATCATCTTGCCAATGTCGATCAAAACAAACAAGCATGCAAAGGGATAGAATTTTACTTCATCAAAAGACAATGTGGCACATTGGTGATCTCCACAAGACTCCAAAGTAGAAGCCCTCCAATGATGATCCACATAAAAGTTGGTCAAGATCTTTCGTAACTGGTGCACTGCCGCAGCCTTGTCTTCTTAAGAATACTACTAGTTTCGAACTCGAGGAATGATCACACCAAAGCCCAGTTGCTTTCGATCTTGTCACTAGAATTATGCCAAGAAATTACTCTTGAGATATCTCACAACCTAGGATTTGATTTTGAGCTCCAACATATGAAAAACTAAATCCTAAGGCACACTAGCAACACTTGCTAATTCTCTCACCACCCTTCTTACAACTTTTGCTGCTCAATTTTTCTTTATCCTTTTCTCAAATTTTTTTCAGATTTTTTCTTCTGATTTATACACCACTTATCTCTAGTTTCCATCCAAAACCTAGCACTTGGGCCATATGAGACATCCCATTGAAATAGGGGACTAAGGGACATGAGAAGGACCAAGGGGTGCCAACCTTTGGCGGTTTACTTTCTCATGCAATGAATAAATTTATCATGTATGAATTTTATGTAGGAGAGCCTTCACACAGAAGGACTCCTCCTCTTCTATGCCTCATAAAAATTTATATAAATTTTATATTAAATCAAAAGGTATCTAGATGAGAATTTAAGGCAATACGTTAAGATAAGAGTCTTCTTAAAGAAGGACTCTCCATCTTCACATGCTAAAAAGAGGTGGGTGGTAATTTATTTTGGCATGGAATCTGATAGGTGCAAAAGAGTCCTTCTCCACTTAAAACTATTTCAAGTTGGATTAGAATCCAATCAAAATTGACCCAATCCCATTAAGTTAAAGATAATTGATCTAGGTTAGCTCAAACACTTTGATCTAAACCAATTTAGGAACTTGGGTTAATACAATATGCTAGCATATCAAATTAATCCTTAAAATTTATACTAAATCTTAATTAAATTATATTAAGATCAAATCATAAAGTGTGTGATCTATTGGATTTCAAATCTAGCTAGT
>KE507017.1:74691-85576 GCA_000441515.1 Elaeis oleifera
GGAGACTTCGGCTCCATGATGAGGCTTAGGATCACCAGTAAGGAGAATCAAAGGGAGGTAGGGGCTCTAAATAGAGGAAGAAAACTCTTTTGGAGACAAATTTTTAAAGGAAATTGAACTTCTTCAGGGAGTTAGAGATGGAACAAACTCCCTTCAGGAGTTTGGTTCATCGTCCAAATTTCAAGCACGTGCAAAGCACGTATTGGCCTTTTTTTTCTTTCTTCTTTATTTTTCTATGCTTTAAGATTAGTGCAGTTCATTTTTGGGCTGATTCCTTTTATGGCTAGACCAGTCCTAGGTTGTTTTGGGCCGACATATTACACATCTACAATGCCATAATCAGCTAGCTCGGACTCAACATGCTTCAAGCTATAGTATCCATGTATCATCTCTTGATAAGGTTCCCAACAAAGAATGGGTTCAATGAGATTTGAGGAGATTAGATGCTAGCCACCAGTGTTTCATGGCTTCAGTAAAGAAAAGAAGCCTATGGAATCTCTACCAATCAAGAACCTCGACCATTGAGAAGAGCTCAAAGAAGCCCGAGATGAGTCTGTTGAGCAGCTTAAGTCTATGCTGCTCTAGGAGGGGGATCCAACTAGGATGATCCAAATCGAGACCATGCTGCTAGCCAACTTGTGAGCCCTTTTGCTACAGTTCTTGTAGACAAACATCGATATCTTCATCTGATCGATGTCTGACATGCGAGGTATTTCTCCTAAAATCATTTTTCATAAGTTTAAGTACTGATCTTGGATATCACCTAGTCTGATAAAAGAAGAGAAGCTTCATGCAAGATCGATAGTGGGTGGTAGAGAGGAGATAGATAAATTTTGGTGATAGACCTCATTTGAGAAGCCCATTATCTTGATTGGCTGGTGAATATGGTGATGGTGAAGAAGGCTAATGATACGTGGAGGATATACATCAACTACACCAACCTCAACAAAGCTTGCCCAAAGGATCCTTTTTTTATTATGAATTGACCAGCTCATGGATATCACCTCAAAACACATCCTTCTAAGTTTCATAGATGCCTTCTCTGGGTATAACCAAATTTGAATAGTATCCAAGGATGAGGAAAAAATGACATTTATCACTAACAAAGGTTTGTATTGTTGAACGTAACACTATCTAGATTAAAAATATAGGTGCAATATATCAATGCCTCATCCACAAGATACTCAAAAATCAGATCAGTCGTAATATAGAAGTATTTGTGGATGATATGCTGGTAAAAAGCACTATGGCAGATAGAAACATAGCTAACCTTGAGAAAGCCTTTACGAACTAAGGTGGCACCAGATGAAGCTCCATTCAACAATGTATATCTTCAGAGTCACCTTGCAAAATTCCAGGGTTGATTGTGATGCGGTGAGGAATCGAGGTGAATCTACAAAAAATCTGAGTGGTCCTCAAAATGAAGCACCTAGCATCAAAAAGGATGTGTAGCACCGTGAAGGGAGAATAGCTGACCTTAGTTGGTTCATTTTGAAGTCGATTGAAAGATGCCTTCCCTTCTTTAATGTTCTACACCAAGCCAAAGAATTCGAGTGGACGGAGGAGTGCCGATCTGCATTTGAGGATCTGAAGAGCTATCCAGGGTCATCACCATTGCTATCCAAACTGGATATAGGTGAAATCCTATACCTATATTTAGCTATTTCACTTTTTGTAGTGAGTTCGATGTTTATCTAAGAAGAAGGGAAGGTCCAAAAGTCAATTTACTATATGACCAAGATGCTAAGACTAAGTACTCCTGATTGAAGAAGATTGTCCTCATCCTTATCACCTTGGCTCGATGACTCTGACCTTACTTCCAAACCCATTCAGTGGTGGTCTTGACCAACCAACCACTAAAAGCCATCCTGCAAAGGTCTGACACCTCAGGATGAATGGCAAAATGGGTGATGGAGGTCAATGAGTTTGACATCAAGTATTGGCCCCAATCTATCATGAAGGCTCAACTTCTGATAGACTTCGATGCTGAGAACACCATTCCTGAGCAGGAAATGACCTCGAAGGCATCCGAAGGAAAGGTCGATAGCTCCCAGTGGATCTTACACATTGATGAAGCCTCCAATTCTCAAGGTAGTAGGGCTAGGCATATTCACACCAGCCCTAATAGGGTTGTGACCGAGCATGCATTATGGTTCAATTTCAACACCTTGAATAATGCAGTCGAGTATAAGGCACTGATCGCTGATCTCAACATTATCAAGGAGACTGGGTGGAATGACTGAAAGCCTTCACCAACTCTCCGTTGGTCACCAGTGATGTTCAAGGAGATTACGAGGCTCGAGAGCAAATGATGATTAAGTATCTGCAAAGAATCAAGGAGCTCACCTCGGCTTTTAGGAAGTTTGAAGTTGAGCAGATACCAAGGACTAAAAATGCTCGAACAGATATGCTATCCTGACTAGCAACCTCGGGGGGCACTGAACTCAACTAGAAGGTTCTCCTTGAGCACCTGAAAAGACCGACATCAAAGATCCATCCATGGTCATGCAGGTTGACTATGAACCAAGCTGGATGGACCTGCTCTTGAGTTTTCTCACTAGTAGCATTCTCCTTTCAAAACCCTACAGAAGCTTAGAAGATCAAGCGATAAGCCCTTTGGTATGTCCTCCTCAAAGGGAAGCTATACAAAAGTCATACTCCCTCCCTCTACTCGAATGCTTTCGGGCCTTTGAAGCCCACTATGCTCTTTGGGTTGTACATGAAGGGATTTGTAGGAATCATCTGGGGAGCAGATTATTAGCCTATAAAGTACTCTGACAATGGTACTACTATTTAACCTTGCAGTAAGATGCTGACAAGCTTGTCAAAAAGTATAACTAATGCTAAAGATATGCCAATATTCAACGTCAACCTTCAATCGAGCTCACACCAATCTCCATGCCCTAGCCATTTGCCTAGCGGGGAATCAACATCCTCAGTCTCTTCCCATAGATGATAGGGCAAAAAAGGTCCTCATGGTTGCCATTGACTACTTTATGAAGTGAGTCAAAATTGAGCCCCTAGTACAAATCACTAAGAAGAAGATCCAAGATTTCCCCAAGAAGCCAATCGTTTGCCAATTCGGGCTTCCCTATGCCATCATCACCAATAACGGATGGTAATTTAATAACCCAAATTTAAGAGGTTTTGCTTAGAGCTTCACATTAACCATAGGCTCACCTCGATCAGACACAAACAATCCAATGTAGAAGTCGAGGTAACTAATTGAACTATGTTGCAAGGTCTGAAGATGAGGCTAAGTCAAGCCAAAGGGCTCTAGGTAGAGGAGCTTTACAGCATCATCTGGGCATACCAAACCACACCTTGGGTTTCAACTAGAGAAATATTTGTTAGCCTTACCTTCGGCATTGAGACAGTCATCCTGATTGAGATCGGCCTTCCATCAAGTCGGTGGAAAACTATAATGAGCAAGCCAATTCCAGTCAACTACAAGTGAACCTTGATATGCTAGAGAAGATAAGGGAACAAGCTCAGATCAAAATGGCTTTATATCAACAACAGATAGCCCACGACCACAATGCCAGAGTCAAGCTGAAGGTCTTTTGATCTAGTGACCTCATGCTTCGACGAGTTGAGGTGTCCAAGCCCATCGAGTAGGGTGACCTATCACCTAACTAAAAAGGTCTATATCTAATCTTAGAGGTCATCTGATTAGGAGCCTACAAGCTAGAAGAGTTTGACGGCAAGGCCATTCCTTGAACCTAGAATATTGAAAATCTAACGGTCTATCATTTGTCAGTTTTCAAGCCAATATTATTGAAAGATCAATGAAATATATATTGCTCTTCTCAATTCTCTTTCAAAGAAATCTTTCAAAGTATAAGGAATCAGATCAAAGTGATCTACAAACACCTTAGCCTTAGCTGGGACCTCTAAGGGAGAAAGGATAGAGATGCATCTATCAATGAGAGACACCCGAGCTCCAACCTAGACCTCCATCGAGTTAATGTACCAAAATCTCAGAGATATTTTGGTTCTAGCTAGGACCTCCAAAAATGTGCTTGGTTGAAAATCGACATGGGAGATACCCAGATTATGGCTTGGACCTCCACTAAGTTGGTGTACCAACATCTCAGAGATATCCTAACTCTGGCTAGGACCTACAAAAATGTGCTTGGCTGATAACCAGCACAAGAGGCACCCGAGCTATGGCTTGGACCTCCACTGAGTTGATGTTCTGACATCTTAGATATATCTTGGCTCCAGCTAGGATCTTCAAAAATGTGCTAGGCTGATAATCGGCATGGGAGACACCTAGGCTATGGCTTGGACCTCCACTGAGTCGGTGTACAAACACCATGGAGATATCCTAGCTCCAGCTAGAACCTCTGCTCTCAAGAGTTGATGACCACCTCAGATCCAACCTTGAATCTAGGTAATGCACGAAGGCAATACATGATCATGTAAAAGTCCTAGCTCCGGCTAGCAGATCGACCTCAGGAAATTAGACAAGAACTACTTCAACGATAAGTTCCAAAGAAGCTAAGCCTATCATGTCCGCATCGATGACCAGCCCTCGAGGGCTAATTCGAACCTCAACTTCATCCCAAACCAAGTTCACCTCACTGACTAGCATTGAAAGGCTAAATATTATCTTGGTTCCATTCCAAACCTAAGTTTACTTTGGCAGCATGCCAAGAATTCATCTATGATCTCAAAGACTTGAGCATTTCGAGTAGCAAAGGAGCAAAGCAAGAACAAAGTACAAAATAAGATTCTTTCACTCAAAAGGATCGTATTACATTCACTTCGATTATAATTTGAGGTAAAAAAGTAAAAGATATAAATTAAGGAGTGATGACCTTAGCTTCAGACTCGAAGACTACTTTCAGTAGATCTTTGGTCATTCTTCTACCCAATCTAGAGTTTTACCACCTATGAAACTGTAAGTTCTACATGTGCATGAGTGATTGGTGCCATCTTGTACCATTACACTGATCGGCATTAGGGCTCACAGCTAATGATCTTAGGAACATCAGTCTGAGTAATGGGCCCAATGGCTAGCATGGCATCTGAAGCTGGATCGATGTTTGCTCCACTGACCTCCGCCTCATCTTTTGAATTCATCTCCAACAATGCTATCGAGGTAGGAGTAACATCTATCCTATCATCTTCTACCACGTCCACCCAAGGTGCCACCGAGGGAGTGGCGCCAGCATTCCCATCATCTTCCTTAGCCTCATCTTCGCTCTTGTTGGGATCTTACATCAACTCCATGGAAGAACTGGGCCACCTGAGCCTTATAGAGATTGAAGCCCATGGTAAAGGCAGACGTGGAGCCCTTTACGATCTCTACCTCAAATGCCTCTGACGCCTTGTACTCCACCACGGCCTAGAGCTTGGCATGGGTAGTAGCCGATGATTTCTCTATAGCTGCCTTCTCCTTGCTCGTCATGAGCTCTACTTTGATCACCCTCCAAGCTGCTATGGTGGCCACTAGCTCCCTTTCTAGCTTGGTGACCTTCTTTCATTGGATGTTGGCTGTCGCCTTCTCATAAGTGACCCTCCCCTCGAGGATCCTCATCTTATCATGAGCACCCTGAAGCTCAGACAAAGCCTGAGAGGCCTTCACCTCAGCATCTAGGGCTCGGCCCTTGGCAGCTTGGGCCTCATGTTAGGAATTGGGTCCTAAAGTCAATTGATTTATTGTAAATAATTAGATTTTGTATATAAATTATTGATCAATGAATAAATTATTTGATATTTTTTATCACAAGATGTACATCTTCGTTATTAGAACTCATGTATTATAATAAATTTTAGAACTATATTATGATTGATAAAGAAAGATTTATCGAATAGTTCTTAAATATATACATCAAATGATACGTCATTAATAAGATGATGACGTTTATTAAGCATAGGTCGTTGTATGCCAAATAGATTGGTTGTCCTCGTAACCAAAGAGTGTGAAGATACTAGTATGGCATATAGATGAGATGTAGGAGTACATTGTCATTGAATAAGTGACTCACCTGTTGAGTGCTCTACTGTCAAGAGCAGCTCGCGAAGCATATGGGCATAAGTATCTCTCAGACTTGATATCACCATAATGACTTACAAGCAACTCACTGTACTTTGATGCTGGACTACCTATATTTCTAATACAGTGATGGAAGGCTATTGGGTACAGTCAAGTACTTGCAAAGACTATGTGTGGATCAAGATGGGATTGACCCTCTAAATTATAAAATTAATACATCACTGTATTTAATTTAGTAAAATTTTGATCAGGATAATTTATGTGATGGATTTGAAAGGTGAAATACGATGTGGATGACTATTTTAGGGTTGACAGTTAAATCTTAGATCACCTTGAGCATTAGGATCAAAGGGATGAATTATGCGGTAACTATATATTGAGGTTCTTGAATATTACTTTATAAATATTCAATCTATCTGGATGTCGGATATCATTGCTAGATGATCACTTCGATTAGTATAGGAAGGAGTTTTTAAGCTACCGGCTTAGTGTTTGAACCTATGAAGTCGCGCACAAAAGTCAAACAATATGGAAAAGAATTGATCGAATATTTATGTGTTCAATTTGAAAGTATGAGACTTGATTGAATATATAGATTAACTTAATTAAGAATTAAGTTAGGTCATACGGAATGAAATACTGACTATATTCAGCTAGCACTACGCATGAGGTGCCGGTTTGATTTCAAAGATGAATTAAATCAAATTAATAATCCAAACAATTATGAGAGATTGGATCAAGTTCTAATTACTTTAGATCAGATCTAATTTAATTAAGCTTAATTTTATTAAAGCTTGATTGGGTTAATTTATCAAGTTGGATTTGGACAGAAATTCTAATTGGATTAAGATCAGTAGTCTTTCAAAATTGATTTGAATTAGGTTCAAATTGGATTTGAATTGATCTAAATCTGAACTAAATCTAATTTTATGCACTTAGCCATCTTTTTAAGCTATTCTATCACCATGTGGGCTGATCAAGATGGTTGGAAAGGGGTTGAAAATAGCCCCTTCCTCTTGGACGTGCGGCATTATGAAGGGAGGTGCAAGTTGGCGCCTCTCCTACTTGGTTTAAGAATCCTTATGTTTTAGAGAGTTTGGATTTGATTCTAACATGATCTTATTCCTAGCACCTAAAGGAGTTTGATTTGATTTAGGACCTCTTATCTATTTAAGGAGGGGTGTAGAGAAGAAAAAAGCAATCAACCAGCAAATCTAGGCATGAGTAAGGTTTGGTCGTCCCCTCTCCTTGAGCGTCACCTCTCCCTGGGTGTCTCTCTCCTCTTAGCATCCTCCCTCTCTTTACGATGGTGTGTGGGCTGTTCTAAGGGTTTGAGATCAGATCTCAAGGGTTTTCTCCTTTCTCTCCGAAGTAGACATTCATCCCTCTTTTCTACAGAGTTTGGCGTGCACGTGAAGTAGAAGATTCGTGCATCCAGATCTCATAAAGCATATTGATTGAGGAGCTTCTTCAATCTTGATCTTTTTTCACTGTGAATCAAGGTGAGAATTCATAAATATTATGAAAATTTTAATTACTAATCTATTCTTCCCTCCTAGCATCCAATGCGATCGGATGAAATTTTCTTCACCTCAGCCTCCAACTCCCATCGCAAAATATAAAAGTTTAAAATCCCTTCACTGGGCATAGCAAAATCATGGAGAAGCTGTAGAAAGAAAAAGGTCAAATGCTAAGTCATGGAGATCAAAAAAGACCAAACTAGAAATAAAAAGAAAAGAAGAAGAAAAGAAGAAAAGAAAGAAGAAAGGAAAACTCATCGCAAGGAGCCCGAAGAAGATCGAGCTCATGATCTCCTTTACCTCGCGGGTCTTGCTCATTGACTAGTCTGTCGGTGGGAGAATCATCTACATCAACTCTCGAGCGAGCTGACCATCCATAGGTTTAGAGTCAAATATTTGGACTACCTTTATCTAGGTAAAAGGCTCCTCCTTAATCCTGGATGAGAAGGGTCTAGCCCCGACCATCATTGTAGATGAGCCCAGGGTGAATAGAGATGATGTTGCCCTCGTTGCTAGAGCTAAAGCTGAAAGTGGAGGAGGGATACGGCATGTACCCAGACTCCGAGCTAGGCCCATCTCTAGGGTGGTTGGTGTAGCCGATCTCAGTAGGGCTGCAGAAACCTCCTTCGGCTCATCATCAACCTTCAGTAGCTCATTGCTAGAGGATCCCAGAGTCGGTGTCAGCTCAGATGGAGGAGTATCCATCCACTTCTTCTTCAATGTCAATGTCTTACCAGCAAAAGAGCCCGATCTCTTCTTTAGAGCGAATCCAAACAATTCCAATGTCAGCTTCATTGCTGCAACAGCAATAAGAAGTTAGTGCTTAATCAGATATTAAAGCAAAATTGAAGCAAAAAGCCTTAGTTTGAGAGGTCGGCCATACCCCATGGACTAACTAAGCTGACATTGACATCGTATAGAGCTTGCTTGGATACAAGCTCCATTAATGGAGATATCTTCATATACCATAATTTGTGGAGATGCTCCTTGTCCTCAAGGAGTGGCTTGGCATGCTTATTCCAAGTGGTTGGTGGATGCCTCTAGATCCAATTAAAGCCCCCTTTGAGATAGGAAGAGATGAAAAAGAAATGACTTTTTCAACTATGGATGGAGGAAGGCAATCCCCCAACGAAGTGGTAGCCCCAATTAGGGGTATCTTTACTTCAGGGGTGCCTCTTCAAGGTGAAGAATACTCGAAACAATGAGTACCTCGGCTTGATCTTGATCAGAATTACAAAGAACAATAAAAGCAATAATTATCTGAATACTGTTCGGACTTATCTAGATAGAAGTGAGACGATAAAAGTCAAGAAGATTGGAAATGAAAGGATGAGCGGGAAACAAAGTATGGCTCAAAGAAATTCCTTGTAAATTGTGAGTCACCCATTGGGAGCATTAGTCATTCAGCCAACTTGACCATGCAATTTTGATCGAAATTGGTTAGAAAATCGATCCTAAGCCTAGATCCTCTCTAGGTTAGACTCAGTAAGGATAGATCTCTCCACTCCCAACCTATGCTTGGGGGATCCAAAACAAACGGTTTAGATTGAGCTAGGGGTCCAAAACGACAGCGGTCTAGGGTTCAACCTTGGACCGAACTGAGGAGGGACCAACTGAGAGCCTCGACTAGCCCGAAGATTTTGCCTAGAGTCTCATTGCCATTAGATTCTATTTTGATCAAAGAAGAGACAAAAATAGAAGAAAAATGCAAAGAAAATTGAAGGGCAAAAGGTGAGAAAAGAATTGGATGGAAAGATTGTGGAAGAAGGCCTTAATAGTTACAAAAAGATTAAAAAGATATAGGATAGAAAGAAGCAAGTGAGAAAGACTCATCGAACAGTCAGATGATTGTCGAAAGCTTTGAAGGTGGCGGACGGCGATGGAGGCACCTGTTGAGAATTGTGTCCTAAAGTCAATCATCTAGGTTGTAGATGATTGCGCTCCATGTATGTATATGAATTATAAAATGATAAATATTATCTGACAAGATTCATCATAAGGAATACATCTTTCTAAATACAACTCATATGTTATGATGAAGTCCTTAGAGCTACTTCTAAAATGATAAAGAAGGATTTATCGTATGGTTCTTAAATCCTGCTCGTGACCAAATGATACAATTGTTATAAGGATGATAATTATATCAAGTGTAGGTCATTGTGTGTCATATTAGTTGGTTGTCCTCTTAACCAAGGTGTGTGGTGACATGGATATGGTATATGGATGATTTGTAGGAATACATTTCACTGAATGTGATCACTTTCGGAGTACTCTACTATCAAAGATTACTCTGATGGGATATGGGTATATGTGTCCCTCTGACCTGAGGTTGTCTCGGTGACTTGCAAGCAACTCACTGTGCTTTGATATCAGACTATCCGAATTTTAATTGATGATAAAGATTTCTGAATATAGTCAAGTACTTATAAAGTCTGAGTACGAGTCAAGATGGGATTGACCGCTCCAAGTAAATTGGAGATGAAGCATCACTGTGTTTAATTAGCAAACTTTGACCAAAGTAGTCCTAGTGAGGAGTCACAAGATTTTAAGGTTGAGACACAATGTGGACTACTCATCCTGGGTTGACAGTTTAATCCAAAGTTATCCTTAAACATTGAGTGTCAAAAGGATGAATTATACGATAACTATATCCATATGGGTTCTAGAGTGTTGCTGGGCATATATTCGGCCTATTCAGATGTCGAAAATCATTGCTAGATGGTAACATCGATTAATACAAAAATTATTCTTATGCTATTGACTTAGGTTTGAACCTATGGAGTCACACATATAGAAGTACCGTCTGATCAAATGGCTGATCAATGATTATGAATCGTTGAAGAATTTAATTATCAATATGATTGATGATTAATCTTTTGTAAAGATTATAATAAATTATTACTAATGATTGATAATTAAAAAATAATTAATTAAAATTTAATTTTATTGACTCAATTTGATGGAACAATGGAGATTGGATCAGATCTAATTAAATTAGATTCAGTTAGGTTTGCTTTGGATTAATTGGATGCAGCCCTATTGGATCATCAGGCTTGTTCCAATTGATCTTAGGGATGTAAATTAAATTTGAGTTAAATAAGATTTAATTAATTTAATATAGACTTTGATTGATCAAATTTTATTGGATAATAGACTTGATTGGATCAAGTCCTATTGATCATTAACTTCCTTAATATCCATTAAGAATCAATCTCTGGATCAATGAGGTTTTAATCTAACTAATTCTCTAATTGGATTGCGGCCTAATTGATTTCATAATTGAGTTAGGACCTAATTAGTTAGTTTATTATAACTAATTCTTAAATTAGTTAGGATTGGATCCAAGAATTAGTTAGAGTTT